>JAPMOQ010022448.1:474990-488240 GCA_026543055.1 Argiope trifasciata
ATGTTTTTCCTCTCTTAAATTTTTATTTAGTAATGCATGAATATTTTTAGCTTGGTTATATGTTTTTCAGCTTATTATATATTTACAATATTTAATGTTTAAATAATTTTTGCTTTGGTTGGCTTTATGTGAACTGTATTAGCAAAACTAAAGTAAATTATATTTTCTTTTATTAGGTTGAAGAATATCGCATTCGTTGTGCTAAATTAGAAGCAGCTTTGGCTGAGCATTCAGCTCATGAAAATAGTATTCATGTATGTATCAAATTCTTAATTTATTAACATTTATTATTTTTAATTACTTTTTTTTTCCTTGAATTCACTAGCAACTCGACAATATATGGAGAAATCTCAAATAATTGTATCATACATGGGAATCACATTTTTATATATTTTGAAAGCATATATGAAATTAAAAAATAAATATATAAACATAATTATTGAATACTAGTTATTAATGTTTAAACTAACATTTTTTCAATTATTAGATATAATTTGAAATACATTTGCTCGATAAATAAAATGTCATGGATTCTTTTGATGTAAAAAGTGATATATAATAAAAATAAGAATATATTAATCTATATATAATATTTGATTTTAAAGAGTGAAATAAATGAATGCATTCATGTTCTTCTTCTTGAAATGCCATAATGTTAGAATTTGGGTCATATGTATATCCTCCTTCAGTGCTATGTAGTTATTATAATAAGACAATATTCAAGACTGTTAACATATCTGTATACTTAGTAAATTTTATAATATCATTACTCATTGATTATAGTTTTGATTTCTGATTTGCTTTGGTTTAATTGTTATTATATCTGCTTATATTACTCAATGAAATGCTTAGCATGCTTACTTTTAGTTTTAGCACTCATTAAGGCTTTTTTTTAATTTACTTTTTATGGTATTTACTGCAGTTCTATTCATTTATTTCAGGAGACTGATTCACATTCACAAAATGTCCTGGCAATGGACCTGGAAACAGCTTTATTACAACTGGAGCAGGAAAAGAACAGGTATTTGTTTTCCTCACTTTTTTTCAAAAAAATAAATTAACATGGGAGGCTTGATTTTAAATTAGAATAGTTATTGCACCGTACTATAGTTATAGGAAGAAGTATTACAAAAAAAAAAAAAAAAAAAAAAAAAAAGGTAAATAAAATAAATAAACTTTATTATATTTTCCCATAAGTATAGTACAGAAGCTGTTTCACTACATCATTGACTTTTTTATATCTTTTAGTTTAATTTCTTAATTAAATGACACATGAGAAAAGTAATTTTACCCCCCAGTTGTACTTGACATAATTTTAATGCATTTTCTGATTAATTGTTATTAATGGGCTTACACTTTTCAAAGTTTATATATATATATATATATATATAATATATATATATATATATATTTCAAGTGAAAAAATGATAAAAAAATTGTCGAAAATTTAAAAAAATCTTTAAAAAATTTCCTTTAATTCCCTTACCTAACTTAACATATTTAAAGAAATCTTTATCGAATTCTCTGAATATATAATCATGGGGGTAAATATTATTTTAACTTTTCCTCTTTTCACTCTTGTGTCATTCTGTGCTGATGTGCCTCATCGCTGCTGCTTGTACATAAATTATGCCTCCCGGGATGAAATAAAAGCAAAATTAAAAATTTGAAGTGTCTTCTCTTTCTTCAGCCACAAAATTGCTTAAAAAATTATGTTTACACACACACACACACACACACACACACTCATATATTTATAAGGTATGAAAGCAGATTTTTTAGTGTAAATAAAAGGATTGACTTTGTATTAACCATTGCTCTAGCTATAGTAATAAGACCCCCCCCCCCGAATTAAGATAAGAACAATTAATCCTGTGGATGATCAAACATGCTATCAGATCTTATCTTCAAGTGATTTTTAGAAAGTAATTAAATGCTTTTCTATTTATATGCCCAAAGTCTTTTTTCCACAAATGATTTCTACATTAGAACTTAAGGTAAACATTAAGGTTAAATGTAAACATTTATAGCTCACATTTTTATTCTTTCTTATTAAGAATATCTTTATTATCACTGAATGTCAATCAATAATATATAGAATTCTTTTATGAGAGCTTACAATTTCTTTATATTTATAGATGCCAAGGACTACAACAAATAAATACACTTCTTCATGAGCAGCTAGAAATAGCTACAGAAGTAAATCAAACTCTCACATCAGATGTTCAGCGTCTCACTAAAGAATGGCAGCAAACTCGTTCTCATCTATTAGCCAAAGAATCGGAATGGCAGGAGGAAGAACAGGTAAAATTTGTTATCTGCAAATGCAATGTTGAATTCCTTTATGATATTAATCAGCTATCTCGTGGGATTTTAATTTTATATTGAGAGGTTATTCTGCCTTTTGAGAAGCTTCTGTTTATTTATGATTCCAATGTAATACAAGTATTGTTTGACAATGGATTCTAAAATCTTCTTTGTTTTTGTGCAAGTGTTCGGATGGGTTTATTTCATCGAAATAGTGGAAAGAGGATAGATAAAAGAAGGGAATGTTTACATTTAACGATAAAATAAACGAGCTACTCACAGACTGAATTAAAATAATACGGTCAGAAGCGACACAATATTTACCTACACATGAAAGAAAAAAGAACAAAAAAGTATCTAATGAGGGGGGATATCAAGGTCAAAGAATTATGAAGAATTCCAGAAATGTGCTCATTCTTCTGCATCTCTCCCATTAATAAGATAGAATAATTGAAAAATGGTCATTTCATTATATACTTAAACGAACCGTATATGTATGAACAATATTCCAGTACTTGTATAACATTTATAGCCAAATAAAAATATTGGTGTGTGTGTTTTTAATAGCAATTAATGCTAATGTATGTTCAAACATAATAATTATTAATTTGTGGGTTTAATTTAAAAGTTAGTAACTACCTTAACCCCTTAAGCGGTTTGCCCGTACAGTGTACGTGCTACCCAAAATTCGCCTCAACTGGTTTGCCCGTACGGCGTACGGGCATCGATATTTTCTCCTTTCCTTCTCTGGTTTGCCCGTATTTTTCATTATAGTAAAGAGACTATTTAGTATTAATATTTTTTAATAGATGGCGTGGCTTGTCCATGTAACTGAAATGCTTTTCATCCGGGTTTTTTCTTTGTAGCGGGAATATTTCTTTGAAATTTTTGTTCTACTGTATTCAACGCTTGTGAATTTAAAACCTTGTTTTTTCTTATGGAAGTTATGGATGGAATAAATGAAAATACTTTCTTGTTAGATTATGAACTACATTCTAATACAGATACAGATATTTCTTCTAATTATTTGGATTATTCCTCAGATGATTTGTGCAGTGAGCTCAGCTCTGATGAAGAATAGACTTCTGCAGGAATTTTTACCGAGGTTGATGTGAAAAACCAACCTGTTCCGTATCCTCGATTTAAATTTACTAGTATTCCTTCTGTTGACACGTTTCAATTTGACGACACTTCTGATGTTCTACAATTTTAGGAAACATTCATTGATTCTTCTCTCATGAGTAAAATTGTGGAAGAAAAATATGCCATTTTTGGAAGCACTTCTGGTAAAAAAATTGACCGCTTAAAGGGTTAAGATTGGACAAAAAAGAATGCTTTATTATTCCTAAATATACTGCCAAGCTTGAGAATACCTGATTATAACACAGTGAAACACGTTTGCCTGATTATCCAGAGTTATCTCAGGTTCATATAAGGTGCAGTTAATTATAATCCTGAGAAAACTTACCCAAAGCAGAATTTGTTAGTACTATTTGTTTTATAATGGTTTTACTCAGTCTGAAGGAAATGATAGCAAATATTCATCTTTAACTGGTGGTTTGCCAAGTTTTGTTGGTTTTGCAGTTCTTTTGGTGAGACTGGTCACATGCTTTCTCTATTGTATACTAGCCGCCTTTGGCGACCAGCTGGTTCGCCATGAGTAAAGCGTTCTAAAATTTTCAATTAAATCACATATTCATTAGCCTTGAAGTCATTCCGGGCATTGATTGACCTTAAATTAATATTTTCTTTAAGATGATGAACGGAAAGTTCTAAAAGTACACCTTTTCCTAATAATATCCTTTACTTTTATAAATCAGTCAGTTTTAACCATCGGTTATGCTTCCTAAATATTAAAAAAAAATTTCGATGATGTTGCCAAAATATTAAATATGTTTTTTTAAAGAAAGCGAGAAAGGGAAAAAAAGTATTAAATTAATGATACAGATATTGCAAACGATTACATAAATATGCCATTAAGTCGGGATTTCAATGCATATCCTGTCTAAATTCCATCAGGTTTACCGTAAATAAAGAAGATTTATTGAGTTAATGCTATAGATTTTGCAAACGATTGTAGAAACCTTTGCTTTGCATTTATTTTTTAAAGAAAATATCACATTTTATATTTCTTTTATTTTATCCAGTCACGTGCTGAAAGTTGCATTTCTGTAGATTTATTTTGCGATGATAATTTTTTTATTTGAACTTCCGGCATTCTTTTATTTTATCTAGTCACGTGCTAAAAAAACATTGTTAAAATATTTCTTTAAAAATTCGTCAAAAATAGAAGCTTAAGTTATACATTAAAACACTGATACCATTAGAAGGCTAATTTTTTAATCTTAAATTGATGTAAAAATCATGTTTATGCGATCCTATTTTCGGAAGTTATAGTTGAAAAACGTCGAAATTTCGCTTAAATTTTAATTAATTCAAATTCTTATTAAAAATTCGAAAAAAGGGCTCCGAGGTGCACATTCCGGACCTCCAAGGTATACATGTACCAAATTTGGTAGCTGTAGGTCCAACGGTCTGGCCTGTAGAGCGCCAACACACACACACGCACGCACACACACATTGAGCTTTATTATAAGTATAGATTATACATCTGCTTGTGTATTAGTAATGTATAAAGAAGGATAGTTGTGTTGAAAAATAAAGTAAAATAATGACAATGATGCAAGATAGCAAAAGCAATGATTTTTCAGATAGTGAATATGAAAATAGTAATTCATACAACTGAAAAATAAAAAGTCAAATCCAACAAGACAGTGTACTTTGCACTCCCGTAAATGAGATTCCAGAGGTAAACCAGTAAGAAAAGAGACCAGATACCAATGTACAGAATGCCAAGTATCACTTTGTATTGTCCCTTGTTTCAAAAATTATCGTACGAAGACTAATATTTAACTTTTTGTTCATTTGTCTGAAATAACTTGAGAAAGTAAACTAATATTAAAACTAAATGCTTTTACACCCATAAAAAATTTAAAATCCAATTTAAAACTTAGGGTTTTTTTTTTTTTTTCCTGTTATTGATTTAATATTTTTACATAAAGCTTTTGTCGTTTTAATCAACTTCCTATGTTTTTAAAAGTCTTCTTTTGAGTAAATTAAGCATAATACTATAGGAGAAATAATGTATAGATATTTTAAATAATGATGGTTTTAAATATTAATGATGTTAATATAAAATACTTGAATTCATTTATATTATCTCTTATTCATTATAAGATTGTTTTATTCTCATTTAATATTACTTTACTTGAATAAATTTACATTGCTATTGTTTCATTACAAGTTTTTTATTCTCATTTAACTGTATTTTATTATTTTAGTATTTCAGTTTGTATTATACCAAAGAAAGCAATATCCTTTTATCCCTGTTACGCCAAGTACTCGATTTCAAACATGATTTTAAAAACTTGAGAAGCCATACTGAGAGAGAATTGACCTCATTTAAAGGCTGCATTTGCCGCACTATTCAGAATGTCTCAGATTTACAGGTTGCTGCTGTAAACAGAAGCCAAAGAGTAAGTAATTATTAAATTTTTATTTTATAAGCTGGTGTTTAATTTTGGAAACATAATTATATATTTTTCTATTTGTAAACTGGCAGTGTTAAACTTTAAATATAAATGTAAATTGTCAAATGGAGTATTATGTTAAATGTATTGAGTAATATTAAGAATAGTAGTTTGATCTGAAAATGATAATTTTTTATGTCAATTAAAGCTAATTGGAGATTCTGAAGTTGATGCAGCTTTAAAAATAGATGATTATGCAAAGGCTCAAAGTGAGGTACCAAGACTTCATCAAAGGTAATTATGTTCAAAAGATTTTATTTTATGCTTGCTTGCAAATTTGTTAAGAGTTTTGATTTTCAAGAATTATAAATAATATATAACACTTAACGTTTTGTATTGATTTTTATATCTGAATGTGTGTGTGTGTATATATATACATATGAATACAGGATTATTTAATACCTAAGAATAATTTTTTATATCTGATATTTAATATCAAATTCGAATCTTATATCGAAAATCACCATGTTGCTCTTAAACATTGATCAAGTTATGCAAAAGCATTTTTTTAAGCATTCAAAGCATTTTTTTTTCTTATACCTTGTAATTTGATTGCCAAAATTTATTATTTAACATAAAAATACTAGGTGCCATGCAATCACCAAAGACATTCATCTGATTATTTTGGAAGCATTGCAGAAATCATAGTCCAATAGCAAAGTTGACAGATCTTTGAATTATTGCTCTGTACTGCCATTTATACTCTGTATTTTAGTATATAAGGTGACTGATATGGTCCTTCTGCCTATTGCTGCAATTTGATCTGAGAATATTGTTTGACATAAACATAATCTATGTTCATTTGCAGTAACATTTTTACACACCATAATGGATACTGATGACTGCTTATTAAAAAAATATTAAATTTTGTTAAAAAAATGCATCAAAATAATAAAATACTTATTGTAATTGTATATTTTCACAGAATAAACATAAAAACTATTATTTTTTTCAACCAGGTTATTATAAAATTCAATGATGATTTTAATGTAAAAATTTTATTTAAATGCATATCTTTATAGGAAGTAGAAGTTGGGTCAGAATAGAACCCGAGACCTTTGGGTTTGAAAGCCAGTAACATACCACTAGACAAAAGCATGCTCATATCCCGTAGATGTTATCTGTCTTATTAAGATATCACCTCAGACTCACCCTCCAGTGATCGGGCGAATGATATGCGTTGTTGTTGAGTGATGACGAATTGATTTGTTGAGTGAGTGGTTGCTGTATGTAGCTGTTGTGTCTAATGCGCCGTACCTATCTTTGTTTGGTGAACGGAGAACTTTTTAGTCACTCCAAGCATTATGGCAAGCGTGCGTGAATTGTTGTGTCAAGTGAGTCTGGCGACTTTTGTTGCGGGTAGATGGCGTCACATCAGTTGCATGAAGGTTGAAGGTTCATTGTACGAGGTCACCATTGTGGGAGGTGATGTTGGCTCAGAATAGATCCTGAAACCTTTGTGTTTGAAAGCCAGTAACATACCACTGGACAAAAACATGCTCATATCCCATAGATGTTATCTGTATTATTAAGATATCACCACTTCCTTTTTTATAAAACATTTCATTTTCTCTAATTCGTACTTCAAAAATTTCCACTTAACAGTTTTATTATTATTTAAGGCAATAAACACAAACTAATTTCTATAACTGTTTGATAAAATATAATTTTTTTAGCTAATTTATCATAGTTTCTGTCATTGCTTTTCTGTATGACTTCATTTTTTATAAGCACCTGAAAGATCTTTTGTATTTTGTTCTAATTCATAGTCTTATTGCTCATTTTGAAATTTGTTGCCTAATTTTTTTTTTTTTTTTTTAGAATATCAGAATTACTTGATAAACATGAAGAATTTCAGAAACTTCTGGAAGAAAAAGAAAAGGCAAATTCTGCTCTTAGTAATATAATTGAAAAAATCGTAAGTTCACATAATCTTATTGGAAATAGTAATTATTGAACATACTTCGTACTTTACTTATGTAAATTTAAAAATTGTACTGAAAGAGAATACATAATCATAGACTTAAAAAAATCCTTACATTTATTTTACTATACTTTTTACAGCACTTCTTCATTTCTTATATGACCTATTTAGTTTGTATGTATATTTATCAAAATCTTATTTTTGGAAAAGTTAGATTTATCAATGCATTTTAAGAATTTTTCACCTAGACTGTTGAATTTTCTTTTTCACTTGTGCTGATTTTTTGTTTGTTTGAAAAATATTCTTTTGAAAAATTTCATTTTCCTTCAGATAGTTTTGCCACAATGAAAATGTTGAAAAGTACAACTTATATAATTTTTTGACAAAAGTTCAATCTGATAGAAGAAATGATATAATTATGTCTTATATATAATTTTCGTCTTGAGATCCTATAAATGAAAATCCACCAGAACGATATTTATTAGTTGTGATGGATCTATTTTATCATTTAGAAGGAATTATTTTTAATATACAGGATGTAGTTTATGTAGCTACTTTTGTATTTTCTGTATGTTTCTCCTTTTGTACAATTATGTATAGAGATATTTATATTTTTATCCCCTAAACCAAGAGTAATAAAACTTGTTGAGCACAGAATTTTTGTAAAATTCATGCTGAGATTGGCACAGAATTTTTGGAAAACTCATACTCACCTTTGCCAGAATATTATTAGGGTATACACATATGATTAATTGATATGCTTTTTGAAATCTTTAGCAAATCATACGTATGCATTTGTGCATTTCTACTTGCCAAAAATTAAATTTTTAAATAATAACTGAATATTTTTAGCCATAGAACCATTTTAATAAAATGTTTATTTATAGTAATTTTTATATCAGTTAATTTATAATGATTTTAATTATTATTCAAAGTAAGATAATTAACATACTTTGAATTCAGCAATATGCTTTATGTTTTGAATAACAAACTCTCAACTAAACATTTTTTTTAAGTGTACATACCATATTCTAAAATCCAGGAAATTGTTTCTTTATGTATGGAAGAATATACTGTTGCTTTTTATTTAATTATTGTTCTAGTTATTATTGAAAAATAAATGAGGTTTTCCTTAAACTTGAGGAAATATAAAGTTTTTAATTTTTATACCATATACTGAAATGTAATAAACTACACGTGAAAAATTAAGATAAATATTTTTATAAGTCTCTTTTGAGCTTGAGGTTTCTGAAAAGAATCGGCTCCTTTTGTTACTACTACTACTCGGCTTATTTATCTCTGCTCCAAACACATTTTCTTATTGTAGAAATATTCTATATTAGCTGAATATCCAGTTTATTGATAACTTATCTAGTAGTTTTAGTAATATTTTATCTAATAATGTTTGGAAATTTCTTCATAGAATGATTCACTCTCTCAGACTGTAAAGAAAGCACAGCCATCTCTCAAAGATTCTCAGCTGGAGAACCTTCTTCTACAGTATTCTAAAACCATAGAAGATATTTCCCAGGTTTTATTAGATGATGGAAACACAGAGATCTCTTCCCTTTTTACAATTTTTCCGTGAGTCATGGTTTCTTTATTTTCTGTTTTTTTATTATTATTATTAATTTGATGAATTTTTGATATTAAATAGAAATGCTATTACATTCAAAATGCTCTGGAATTTATTGTATTACAGAAAAATGGACAGATAAGACCTGTTTATGTATACTTTTCTCAAAATGACATCACCTTGTTTTCTTTCTCTGTAGAATTTGTTTCCCCTTCAACAAATTGTTCCAAAGAAAATGCCATACTGACAAAATTGGGGAGGGGGTTGATAGCTATAGAACAATTGGGAACATGAACTATATGTATCCCATGCTGTAATCATGAACTATAGGTATCCATGCAATAGCGACAGAATTTCCATATTGCTACAGAAATTATGTGAAAGATATAGAGAGAGAAACAACAAAGAACACAGAAAACACATTTTTCCCAAATCCTCATTCACAGCAATGCTGAGGGTTAAAAAATAAACTATGAAATCAATGGAACTAATATTTTGATTTCAAGTGGAAATACCAGAATGTAGTAAATTATATATTGTCATCTTATTAGCATGCATGTTTAGCAACAGTCATGGTTTAGTCTTTTATGTGGCAAGAAATTTTGTACTTGTTGTGATTATAAGCCATTTGCACTTGCTGATTTTTATCTTATCAGAATTAAACTAGTTTTGGTTAGTCATTCTTATAATACTTTCATTTGTTCTGTGAGAATTGAAATAATTCATTTGAATTTTGAAAATATTTAATAAATTTTTGATGTACATTTCTTTATTAAATATTACTATCTCTTTAAAAAATATTGATTAAAAAAGTGTTTCTAATCCTTGTGTAATTTAATTAGTTTTTCATTTTTTTTCTGATCCTCAGTCTGCCAAGTTCTTCAGAACTGGAAGGACCACAAAATATTTTGAATGCTAATATTTTACCATCTGTAGTTAATGGTGTAAAAAAAGTGCTACAAAAATATCATAAACAGCTGGAGGTAAGCCAATATATTTTTTAAAACTTTGTTAGTGATGTTGTTGATTTGAGTACAGTTTTATTTCAATTAGACAAGAAATATTTGATATAATTGTTAACATGTTAATCCAAAGCATGGATAATTACATTTTTGTTCTTCCTGATTATTAAATAAAAGCATGTGATGGAGTAAATTGCGGTTTTTATTTTATGTAACCATTCTTAAGATAAAACTTTTGACAAAAAAATTGTAAAAATGATTTAATTTCATTATAATTTCTTAATTGATGCTATGTTAAAATATTGTTTAGTCTTGTATTTTCAAAAAAAAATCATCCTTAATATTATTTAAAGCATTATTTGGGGCAAGATTTACTTGATATACTAGAAAATAAAGATATTTTAACACATTAATTTAATTTAATGTGGCTGCTGTTTTGTTGTACATTTCTTTTTTATATATTAAATCATAATTATTTAATTGTTGAGTACGAAATTTCATATATGAAAAAAATTTGAAGGACTTTCCTCCCCCCCTTCATAATATGAGTTATGTGCAATTATAATTTTTAAAAAGGAAAATAATTATTGCACATACTGCAAGTTTTTTATAAGCAAAATAATATATATCTTTATATTTTGTTTAGCATTCATATTATTTTAATGTTTTTTTTTATTTTTTATTTGCTAAAAAAGAGGAGAAAAAAAAACTATTACCTACTCTAGATTGTAAATAATTTATTTCATTATTTTATACTAAAATTAACAGTATGTTAAAATATTGATTTCTTTAATTATTTTTTAATCAAAATTTAGGAGAGCAATTTAAAACTTTCATCCTTGAATGAGCAAAATAATATGCAGCAGAGAACTATTGAATTTCTTGAAGACGAAAGACAAAAGATGCAGCAACTAAACTCACAACTTTCGTCTCAATTTGAATCTGTGTATGTACTCTACAGCTACATTTACTTTGTAATATTTTTTACAATAAATTTAAAATGCAGCATGCAATTGTTTCTGACTTGTATTTATTAGATAATTATATATTTTTGATTCATTTATATTTCACTTTTTATATGAAAAAAGGTTTTGATTTGTGTTACCCTATTACTTTTATTATTACTATTTCCCCCCTTCAAAATCAGTAATTAGTGAGGAATTTTTAAATAAACAATTTTCTTCCTTTTTTTTTCCTTCTTTTTTTTACATATACAAAACATGTATTATTATAGAGTTAAAAGTATTAAAAAAGTAAAAATTAAAAGTATTGTTATAGAATTATCTATATTTTAATTTTTTTAATATTCCTATGTTTGCTTTTTATTCCTTTTTTATTTTTTACATGCATGCTTAAAAACAAAAATTGTAATGTTTTAATTTCATAAATGCTCTATTGTAGCTCTATATTTTCTTCTTTTTTTCCCCCTGCCACCTCTATCTTGCATTGCATTTCTGTCTCTTTATTTCTTCACAGGTATTGTTAAAGTATGCATGTGTTATGATTGCATGAACTTCTGAAAACTTGGACATTTCATTTCACAGGGTATGAGAACAGATGCTTGCATCGTTTTACTTGGAAGATTTTAAACTTTTTCCATATAGGCAATGCTGATGTTGTACAAATAATTATTAAATAACTTTTACTTAATTTACTTGTTATACTCTTAATTAAAGTTTGATTGCATACTCTTTATGATATTTGATTGTAAATCTTTTATTGATTTATAAGTGGCAGAAGCTCTCTACTGTTTCCTCTGCTGATAGCTACCGTATTTATGCGAATCTAATGTGAATCCCCATTTTAAAGCTTTAATTAATAAAAAAATTGTTTTTCAACCAATATAATGCACATCAATGGTATGAGGAATTTATTGAATTTTATTTTATAATTTTTAATTCTTATTTTATAATTTTGAATACTACATTTGGCCAAAAATGATCCACATTAAATTTGTGTAAATATGGTATCTTAAAAACAAATCCTACTTTTTTCTTAGCTGTAATTTATAGATTACCTGTTATATTATAATTTGATGCATGAAATATTTCAGAGAGGAGATAAAATGTTTTATACACACATTTTAAATTATGTGTGGGTTGGAGGTATTTTTTTTTACTGTTATAAAATAAATTATTATTACTATAAACCAAACAATTTTGATTTTAATTTGAGATCATTTATCACCCAAAGCCAGTGTGTACAAAAATCATTTATCAAATATTATTGTTTTTAATTTCAAGATTAGAAAGTTAAATTACCTCATAAACTGCTCTTTCCCTAACTAACAAATTGATATATATACAAATTTACATAACTTATCAAGTCAGTAAGCATCATTTTAAAGTATGAATACAACAAATGAATTTTATTAATATTATGCTTTAATAATAAATTTATTGTTACAGGAATCAGAAAATGCAAGACTTTTTGAAGGAACTGAAAACTGTTGATGATAGTTCAAATAAGCATTCATCTGCTTTGGAAACAGTCGTCAAATCACTAAATGCTCAAGTAGAAAATTTGCAAACTGAAAGAGGCCACCTGATTGCTCTTCAACAAGAACTACATTCAAAAATTGAAATTTTATCTGAAGAAAAAAAGAGATGGAAACAGTCTGAGTTAAATTTTACTTCAGATATTAGTAAAAGGTAATGTGATATTTATTTTAATTGGGATTTTTATTTTAAATTATTAGTTCAATAAATGCACTATTAAAATTTTTCTTTGGAAATATATTTATTTATTATATTTATCTCCTTTTTAAATACTTTTAAAAGTTAAAAAGAAATGCATATGTAATAATAGAGAAATAAGAAGGCAGATTATTGATTTTTTAAATCTTCTTTTTAGTAGTTTATCCAAAAATATTATCTTTGTTATATATATAT
>JAPMOQ010022453.1:0-20785 GCA_026543055.1 Argiope trifasciata
GAGAGGCGAGGAGTTGACAGACGCGACCCTGGGACAGAGGTCAGGGGTCATCAAGCAACAGTAGCTTGCTGGAGGAAGGAAGGAGTCACATCTGGTGGACCCTAGGGGAGGGAGTGAAAACAGACACACACATGGGGTTGGTATCTGGTCCGTTCGTTAGGGAGGGAGGGGATGAAAATGAATTCAAACGTTCCCAGAATTAGGGGAGGACCGTTAAGAAAGATCTTGTATGCATTACATCCTTGGAAGATGACGTCGTTTATTCTCTCACTTCGGGGTAGCGGTACAGACTGTTGCTGCAGATTCCAGGGTCAAAAGTTAGGCTGAGTGGATGCTGTGAAGAAGTCGTGCGGCAGAGAGACAACAACGGCTTGACCAGCGGCATTTGGGTGAACTCATCGGGAAAGACTGTTCTTGATTTGATAATGATGTTGGATTGGTGGCCTTGGGGATGGAAAGATTCCGATGAGAGGTGACGGTGTTTCCGGATATAAAATGCCGACTGGTGGTGATGTCAGGTAACTTTTATTGCTCTTTTTTTTGAGGCACAAAACCGAATTAGAAAGTTCTTTACAAGTTTCAGTGTTAACTGTCCTCTATATATGAGAGATTAAAATCTTTATCTATGAAAAATACACCTTTTGAACTAAGTGGCTTAATTGCTTAATTTTTTTTTAAATTTTAAATTTCTTTGCGATCTGGTATTAATATTTTTTAATATTGGTATTAGATGTTGGTATTACCGCATAGAAATTCAAGTAATATTTTGAATTGTAAACATTTTTAGGTCTTATAATCACCAATTAAGTAGCTTATATAACAAAGATTTGTTTTTCAGATTTTTTAAAATTTCTTTGTCAGTAGTTTTACTTAATATCAATATTTAATTCAAACCTAAGCGTAAGTCTGGATTGTAAGAAAACAGATGTCGTATGACAGAATAATTTTTTTTTCTTCATGCTATTCACTCTCGTGTTATGTAAAGAATAAAAAAGATTTTCATTTGCCACTGAGAGGGGGCCATGTACATATACATTAAAAAAAATATATATAAATTGTAGTAGCGTAATGCTTTTATACCAGGTGGCAGTTTTCATATTTTCTTCTGATCTTTTTTTCATATATATATATGTATTGCAAACTTTTTTTTCATATCTATATGTTACTAACTTTTTTCCTCATACCTTTATATTACAAATTAAATTTAATTTACTGTTGATCTACTAATAAAAAATTAATATAAAGGAAAACACTTTATTTAAAAACTGAAAAAGTGTATTTTGTTTCATATTCTTTTCTTGAATTTTATAAAAAATAATTGTATTTTTTTATTTGTCAAGATATTTTATTCGTTCGAAAAACATTTTTTTTTTAAATTTCAAGCAATGAATTTTGATCCATTGCCATATTCTAAAAATTTTAATTTATAACGTGAAAGTCTTAACGAAGAACAGTCGATTCAGTTATTGAGAAATTTCTTGTTTTCTGTAAGAGCCTCGCGAAATTAGTCTTAAAAAATGATTAAAAGTATATTAAAAATGATACAATTGGACACCAGCATCAGTATTTCTTATGTTCGAGCAGGAAAAATTGTATATGATTCATTGATTGCGAGAAAGTATTCACTGTTGAAAGTTGACCTAAACAAATTGTTCCCTGATTAGATAAAACGAAGCAAAGTGACGAAACAAAAGCGAATTGTTTGGATGTTTGAAACAGTTTTAAGTAAATGCATCTTCTGGTTGTTTCTTTCAAATATACAACAAAACGATGTGAGATCGTACAGTATAATTTAGGACTCAAAAACTTGGATGTTAGGAGATATTCGAGCATTAATTTTTTTAAAGAAATTAAAACTTGTTTACACCTAAATTGCCTTTTTAAAGATTATTTAAATAATAATTTTAAATTTATTTATTTTTATTTGGAGTGAATGATTTACTTCTATTTTTAGTAATTGACCAGTGGAGGCATGCGGCGTATGTTAGCTTACCCACTGTGCTAATTGAACTATACCTAAGAATATCATTATTTCAGGATGTTTCCACACTGATTGCATTTCACTTTTATACAGAGAAAATGTATGTAATTTTAATTTTAAATTTGTTAAATGCAAAATGGAATTTTGGTTTGTTACTAGATCTCATCGTTGTCGATATTACATAAATATGTGCTTAACTTAGAGAAATATTCATATAGAAATTCGATTAAAGAATTCTAAACAATCTTTGCAATGCAATCAATAGTAACACAATCAATTATTAAATTAGTAGAAGTTAAATGAAATCTGTGTAAAAAATTTAAAACATCTTAAACTATTTTATCTTGCACGTTAAATCTGTCAGGCCAAACGTCCTCCCGCTGGTGTGGTGTGGAGAGGGGGGTGCCACTTCAGGTGCCGTCCTCGTCATCTGAATGTGGTTCAAAATTACGATACCCGTCCCAAAATAGCCCTCGTGTTGCTTTAAACGGGACGTTAATATAACTATCTAACTATCTATCTACCTTAAACTATTTTATTTTAAGATGGTAATAACAGTTTTATATCTAATAAATGACCATGTTAATGATTTAGTGCATTAATCAATGTATAATCAATGCATGCATTAATCAATGTCATATTAAAGAATATTTTACAGAATTAATGGAATATTCTATAGTAGTTTGAATTCTTTGTTTATTCATTACTATGTATCTTTTATTTTAAATACTCTTTTAGTGCGAATATTTATGCAGATATAAAATATACTCCATAAATGATAAGTATAAAATCGTTGATTATTTTATTAATGGAAAAAGATCTTAAAACGAGAATGATTTAAAAATATTAGAAATTTTGCCTCAGAGGCACTTTAGTTCTTGGTTATGGTATGATTAGGCGACAAATTACTTTAGTCCAAGCCATCAAGCAACATTAGCAAGATCTTGCTTACGTTGGTAGGTAACCTCGTGTCGGTATAGATCACCAGTTTTTGTCTTACCCTGTTATGATCGTATTTTCTGTAAGGAAAATAGCCATAATTTCTACATAATCATAATGTCTGATGTTTCAGGACTGAATTGATCAATCCGATAGTTTAATAAAGAGAGTATGGAATAGGTGAATGGATATTATGCAAATATCTAACTATATGTTAATAAATTAAATAAGGTATTTCAGAAATAAATTAATAGTGAATCATTAAAAATTTACTAAAACTGGTTCTGATGAAGAAGCTTAAAATATGCTTATATTTTGTTATTCCTTTTTATTTTATTTTACTTATATTGGTGACTATTCTATGTATAGTAAAAAAGGGTCGAGAAGATTGATTCTGAAACTATTTTTTTGAAAAAACAAATCTTTTTTAAATTTTTTTTCATTTAATATTTAATCATAATAGTTCGTTTTATTTTAATACCAGATTATTTATATGAAGTTGAAGCTTAAATAAGTTACAACCGGCGAATATTTTTCTGTCCTGCGTGATTTCGAAACTAAGTCGGATTATTAGGAAATGAAATTTATATTAACTCGTATTATTCTGCACTCTTATTTTTGAAAAAATATAAGCTATATAAAAAGAACTTTTACCGTCTTATGGGAATTCGATTTCATTTGCTTTAGAACGCCGAATCGAACTTCTCATTTTATAGCTTTTTTTAAGATTAAAAATGACTTATTCTTTGAGGCTTTGTGTTATTTCATTTTATTAGCTGTAAGCGATTAAGCTCTTCAGACAAGAAAAATTCTTTGATTAAAATTTTTTATTATTAAAGAATTAAAAATTTTTACATTCAATCTCGTCAGCAGTTTAAATTTAAATTCCGTTTTTAACATTTAAATTATTTTTTAAAATAATATATTCGTTTGGCATTCAAGTTTTTATTCTTCATACGAAAGTATCTTTCCTTGGATGAGAAAAAGGACAAAAAGTACTTTAGAAGTACTGTTATCAATGAAGTCGCATATTTATGCTTTTTTAATTAAACATTTATGAATTAGAAAGAGAAACTAGTGAAATTTTTTCCCGTTCTCTTTTGTAAAGGTCTTATCTCACTCACCCAGCAAAAAATTGTAAATCTGTGAGCCTTGCTTGAGATTTGCAAACAATAGTCAAACGAAATATAGATCATTTGCGTTAATTTTCCCCTCGAAGGATTGAAATCAAAATTTGTCACAGAACTATAGTTGCAACCACAGAATCACGGATGCAGAATTTCATTGGCATAAGCCATGGCAGTTATGAGTGTTTGCATATATGCGAAGGTCTAGATCGATAAATGAAATTATCGATCTTGAAAAATTAGGCTTAAAGTGATCACCAAACAGAATAAGTTAATATGTTAAGCAATGAAGTACTACTATATAAGGTAAAAATGTCAAAACAACATACATACATGCAATTCCATGCAAAAATTTTCATCATCTGTTTCCGCTTGAACGCGATACTTCAGAAATGTAGGAAATTAAGTGAAATTCTATATGGATTTCATTACTAGAAAATATAGACCCCGAAGAATCAGATTTTGTTCTAAATTTGTATATTAAACAATCGTTTATCTGTCTGTTTCTCCGAATGTATGCATACTAAACTGAAACTGGTAATTAAAAACTGGTACTGGTAAATGGTAATTGAAAAACAAATAAGATAAATGAAATTTTGCATTTGATTTTATCACAAAAACTTTATATATTATATGCAGATCCAGACGGTGATTAGGAAGTAGTTTAGAAGACAGTCTTCATTGCACTATAAAACTGAAACAAAGAATGCCATTCATTGGGGCGTACAAATTGAAAAAAGAACCTTATCAAAAACAATCTTATATTGCTCATGTTCGGGTTCTGTGAAATGGCTAATTTCCAACTAGGCTGCAGTTTAAGATTAGGCTGAGAGGAGACCACAAATATGCCTATTCAAAAATCTCTTTGATAAAATATCAGGTAAAATTCATTACCAATTCATATTTCATTGCATTCAGTTATTATATATGTTTATAAAATCTCGAATTTGCTTCGAAAATATTGTATGCAGATATGGATACTGGACAATCCGAAATCACAAATAAATACATAAATTTTAAAAATACACATTAACAAAGCATTCAAATTATCAAAAATGCTAAAAAATTAAAAAAATTATCAAAAATGCTAAAAAATTAAAAAAATTATCAAAAAATTTACGTGTTAAAAATAAGAAAACCTTGTAGGACATCTTGAAAGAGGCTTATTAACATGTAATATTTGAGGTAGCACAATACAATTATTAATAATAAGATATAATTATTAATTATTATTACTAAAAATATAATGTAGTGCACAGAGAATCTGCCATTAATTCTGTGTTACTCATTCAGTGGTGGCGGGGTGGTCGGCTGCACACAAAAAATTCTTTACTTTACAATAATTTTAATTTTTGTCTGATTTTTGTGTTTATTGTACGGTTTCTTAAAAATCATTTCTATTTTAATTTTAACTGTTTCTTTTTCTTCTACATCGACAACTACGTTCTTCATGATAGATGCATCATGCTCTAAGTTTTTAAATATTTTTAAAAGTATTTTATGCATATTTATTTTATATCTGCTAACTTTGACTATTTCGCTAATAGTAAATAGCAGTTCAGTTTGGAATCGGTTTAATTTATCATCGATTGATGTGGTAGCAGAGACTTGACTTCAGAGACGGGATTGTTGTCTGCCTGTCACTAGATTCTTTCTGAATTTTGAATTATGTGATGCATGATAAATTCTTTCAAATCAAACGTCCTATTGGTGTAATGCTAAATAAAGAGAGGAGAGTACTTGCTCAAGTCTTAACTTTAATTTTAGTTGAATCTATCAGGGGTGGGGGATCATCTCAAAGATGAGAAATGCTAGAAATAAAATTCACGAAGGCATATGATAAACTCGAGGTCATTTATTGCGCATAATATTTGCCCCTGATATTGTCTGGGGATTTTTCTATTGTAAAAAAGACGGGACAACATTACCTTGATAATGTTAAGTACTTGTCTCTATGGTGCAACTATTTGCCATTGTCCCGTTCAGATCACGTGATTTTCCTGGGCTATAGGCAAGTCCACCTACTACTCCGCAATGGTTGGTCTTGTGAGAACGCTGCTTATTAGTTTTAGTGACTGGTTTACAATCGTATCACCACTGTTGCGTTGTGCGTATCTGCAGGAAGATTACAGCCTAAGTATCATTATTTGTGGTAATCCGGTTTTACATTATAAAGAATGAGATTATGAGTTTTCTTTTTATGTTTTACCCTGTACCAACAGTTCAAAATTATAAGTTCTTAAAATATCTTCAATATCTTCAAAAGCAAATGCTAATCATATTAAATTAAACCTAACGTCAATTGATTCAGCATTGCTTTTTGTAGAATAAAATTATGTCTTGGACAACAAAAAAGTGATTAAAGCTATTTCACTAAATATTTCCTTAAATTTTTTGGATATATGTATACTACATATCTGAATTGGATACAATGCTTTGATTAAAAACCATTCTGTTTTTGTACTTATTGAAGCATACATTGACTAATATCGCGAACATCGAATTGAACTGAAAATTTTCTTCATATCTTAACGCCATTTACGTCATAGTCTCAAAAATGATTCATTTACATAAAAGTTATTAGTTTATCATAAGCAACGAATCATTGGAGAAGGTTATCTTATTTTTCGAATCGAAAGAGATAATAAATTCTTCCTAACAATGAAAAAACATGCATTAACAAATATAGAAAATTAAAAATATTGTATATTGTAGCCATATGAATCAATGTAATTTAAATGCCCCCCCCCCCAAAAAAAAACCCCCAAAAACCCCAAAAAAAAAAAAACAAAAAACAAAAAAAAACGCACACACACCAGCAACCCCAGTTTGGTTTGATTTTAAACAATTTGAGTGTATTTTCTTAAAAATTCCGATCCGAAATACATCCGACATTTGATATTAATTGAAAATATTCTGTATTTTATTTAACTATTGTACCTTTAAATTTTTCTGACATTGTCATTTGGTATCTCTGGAAAAATCTATTTTTAATAATTAAAAGACGTCATCAAGTGACGAATTTCCTATTAGGCAACTTCCTAGATTGCTTAACTGTTAGAGGGGGATCGCAGGTAGATGGATGAAAATATTATTTTTAACCTAGTGTCCAAATAAATTTGCATATTGAAATTTTATTGAAAGAATAACTAACATGTTAAAGAAATACAAATTTGTATAGATATATGGAATTAAAGGATAGAAAAGGCATTAATACGCTGAAAAATCCCAAATCTGCCACTGTCACATTTTATAGTTTTTACATCTTCCCGGATAGCAAAAGTATCTGAATGTGAATGATGAATTTAATTAATGAGTTTGGATAATATGAATCATTAATTCAAATTTATTAATTTGAATGAAACGGTATAACTTTAGACACGAATATATAGATTTTTTAATATTTATTATTTGTACCTAAAAAATATTAGGTTGGTGCGTATGAAATGTCGGATTCTCTTTACATGCGGACGTTTGTCTCCCTGTTTTCGTTATACTTTTGTCTTTGGCATAACCTCATTCATAGTCGTATTGTCCATTGCCAGAGACTCATTTCAGCAAAATAGGTTTTCTCGAAGGTCTTCCCTTTTGTTATTTCTTTTGAGTTTATTGCCGATATGAATTCTGCCGACATTCGCGTCATTTTCTTATATGAGTACAAACTTGGTAATAGTGCTGCAAAAGCTGCACGCAACATAAACCAAGCGTTTGGGGAGAATACGGTTAACGATCGGAAAGTGCAGCGTTGGTTCGAAAAATTTCGGACTGGCGATTTTTCACTGCAAAATGAGCCGCGCGGAAGACCCAAAACGTCTGTGAAGAATGATGACCTGAAGGCTCTAGTGGAAGCGGATCCAGCCGTATCCACGAGGGAACTTGCTATCAGGATGAAAGTTGACCCTACAACGATATTGAGACACCTTTCTGAGATTGGCAAGGTTAAGAAGATGGACAAGTGGGTACCGCACGCACTGACAGAGCGAAATAAGCTGGAACGAACTGGAATATGAAGTTTTGCAGCATCCACCATATTCACCGGATCTCTCGCCGACCGATTTTCATTTTTTCAAGCATTTAGAGCTGTTTTTAAGGGGCAAACACTATGAAAATGAAGACAGTCTAAAAAACTCGATATCAGAGTTTATTAATTCTAAAGACCAAAATTTTTTTAAGACAGGCATCTACGCTTTAAAATCTCGTTGGGAGAAGTGTATTGAAGCGAATGGAGCATACTTTGATTGAATAAACAGCTTTTGAAGAAAGATATGCAGTTTTATACAATCACTTAAGAATCCGACATTTCATACGCACCAACCTAATAGTTTGAAAGAAGTATGAGGGGACTACGATTATGTTTAATCATCATATGTTTCATGGAAACACGCTTCACTATTGACTTACGAAAATACCACAGTTATTACAGTTATTGTCAAATTAGTTGATCACTGTTCAGAATTCTTTTTTTTTTATTTAAATTCATATTTAAAATTAAAACTAACTTGTTATTTTTAAATGAAATCGCACCTGAAGAAGTACACATTTTTATTATTATTTAATTTATGATATAATAACCTATAATCTTGTTCTAATTGAAAAAGAATATAATCGCATTATGCAGGTATTAATTTTTGTTTATATAGTTCAACGCATTCCTTTTTCTAGGTATTTACAAATTTAGCTTTATTTTTTTTCCTTTTCTAAATTTTGAAACGGTAATAAAAAGAAACAAATTTAAATTTGTGCTGAGCTCTAAAAGAACGTATAAACATTTCTATAAATAATTATCTATAATATTTCTAAAGTTGACATATTTAGAGACATACTTTATGATTTTTTTAATGATTTATATAAAAAACAATTAATTATGAGAGCCTATGTATTTCTCTTTCTTTTCATGACATTAACATAGGGTTTGTCTTTAAATTCATATACCTAGCATTTAAAACTATACATTTTGTTATTATATGAATATTGACAACATTATAATCACTTTTTATTTCTGATATTTTAAATTTTCACAAAATCTTTGTCAGGATTTAAACTTTTGATAAGTTACTTAAGGTTATATTTATATTTAGAGCTTGCATATTTTTTATTTTAAGTTGAGTTAGATTTTAAAAAAATCAAAAATAACTTTTTGGACCAAGGATTTGTGAATTATTTAAGAATAATTTAAATGATCAACATGAGACTTTGTGAGACAATTATATTTTTTCCCCCACTATGCCAGTCACCAAACAAGCTACGAACATAAGAAAATAATGCAGTGTGTAATTGCATCAGTGAAATATTTCCAAATATGGCCCTATTTTGTAGATCAGAGAGTTTTCTAATTTTTTAAGGAATAGAAAATTAAACATAAAACATTCATTTAAATAAATTATTTTTAAGAACGAATTTTTTATTTTTGAGACTTTGTTCATTTTTTGTGACTAAAGCTATAATTATAAGTATTTAACATATGCTCTTTTGTAGAAACTTCAACTAGCTAATTCCCTAGTCAAAATTTCTAGAACTTTTGCGTCATTGCTTTTTATTCATTTAATCAAGTTGAGACATACGAAAACTATGTACTGTATTATTACATTTAGTCAAATAGTGCTGAATATTGTCCTATGCTGAAGTTCAGAGAATTTTTACAATCCTTAACAATAGAAAATAATATAAAAAAATTTTCATTTTCAAAATTTATTTTTAGCGAAAGATTGCTTATTTTTGAAATTTGATTCATAATTTACGATCAAGGAAAGAATGACAAGTATTTAAGATATGCTCCATTTTAGACTACCAGCCAGTTTTCTAATCAAAATTCCTAGCACTTTTGAAACTTATTGTTCTTTGTTTGTTATGGGGAAAAAATCTCAGCAATTTTTTTCACGCTTTGTTTATTTTTTTTCCTTTTAGTTTTTTTGATTGATTATGCAAAATTCAAGTTTAGCTATGGTGTTGTTGAACTGAAGCCAAAACTTTCGAAAGTCAACAAGAACAAGTAACAAGTCCTTTCAGATTGATTCGCTGCCAGAAAAACAAATTTAGCAACAATTCGACGCTTTAAACTTTTTTTGTCCCTATCTTCGCTTGACATTTAACATAATTTCACGCATAAGCGTATCTAGAAGATTTTTTTCCTTCTTTATTTATTCTTGGCGGGGTCTCTAAGTCTCTGTGTTAGGGTTAAAATTTCTTAAGAGTTTATGCCACGTAAGAAGCTGTTGATGGTATTTCTGTTGCTTTTCAAGTTTGGATGTGTGGTGCGAATAATCATAGAACAAGTGTTTTTAATTTTATTATTTCTATTGTTTCTTGGCATTAAGAATTTGCCTGCAGCATTTAAGTTGTGGATGCAAATAAACTTTAATTATGTACAAGATAAATGATTCGCAATTTTCAACCGAATGTTAAAACTCAAATAAATTCTGACAAAATTAAATCTTGTCAGTCTTTTGGTATTTTTTTAAAATTGTACACTAAAAACTGACGAAAACTGAAATTCTCTTTCTCAAAATTATATCTGGAAATCATATTAATCATCCCTGAAGTAATTGTACATATCTTTTAAAGGACTTCTTGTGCAATCAAATTAAATTGGGGAATACAAATATTTGCAAAAATTAAATTAAAAAAATAAGATAGCTAATTCAATTAAAAAAAGTTGAACATTTGTTTTAATCAAATTAAAACATTTTATTTTTCTGAAATAAGAATTCTAAATCTTCTAATATTTCGCTATGTGAATAATCTGTATTTTTACTAATTTATAATTGTAGCTTATTGGAATTAAATTTAAAAACAATGAATAAAAAAGTAATTTAAAAGTTATTTGATTGCATTAAATGAAAAGTTTTACTGTAAATAATAATCTGTCTCACCAAACCAAGGTAAAAAAAAAAAACGCATATAAATTATGCTGTTTCTATTTAAGTAGTAATTTATTTGTAACTTTTGTTTTAGTGTAAATTTATTTAAATTTATTTTTAACATGGAAAACAGATATACTTGAACACATAAAATATAACTCCTTCCCTCTTTTTTTAACTCAGATTTTGAAACTGTTGATCTAAAGTAAAATACTTAGATTTGGAAACTAGTGATCTTTGAGTTAAAATACTACTTTGAGTTGCAATAACTAACTGAAAATACTAAAACGGGTTAATTATTCAATTCATTATATCCTTAATGTTAATCCATTTATAATCTTAATGTTATTTACTTTAATGATATATTAGTCTTGTATAGCAATTTTTCTCTCGCATTTACTATTTTCGACTTATTTTTTCCAACACAAATTGAGATTTATGAAATTATTATTATCCTAATTAAAATTGTTTTTGGAAAAATTGATTAAATTCAGAATTTTAATTCGTTGTTGATACTTTATATCTTTAACAATTTGGCAATTTAATATTTTGGTACAAACTTATCGTTTGATAGCAGATTTTAAATTTTATTGGCAGAAGGATAATGAATTAACTGAAATTTCAACGTTTAAATATTTGAATTTTTCGCTTTTTTTTGTATTTGAAAAAATTATTAATTTATTGATGATAAATAAAATAACATGCACTTCTAGAATAATTTTCATCTCTAAACTTTAAAAATGTATTATGTCTTTCTGAAGAAACTATTGAAAAATAAAAATTAATTTTTTTATTGATGGAAAATGCATGATTTGGGATTTGTTGTTAATTACATTGACGAAAAACAACAAAAGCAGCAAAAAACTTAAGATTTTAAAATAAAGCTTTAAAATCTTAAAGAAAATTAATTCGAGTTTTTAAAGTTTTGTTTACGATTTTTTAATTATTGCCGATTGAAATATTTTTCTGTTTTTCAATTATGAAATAGGAAAGTTTGTCAGAAATGAAATTTCGCACAGTGTTTTGCGTTGATTTAATTTTGAAGAAAAGAACATGAAATGCATCACAGTTTTTTATCATTATAATTATTATAACAAGTGACTTGTAATCATTTTATTGGTTTCTGTTTGGTTGGTCAGTTATTTATTGTTTTTAATTAATTTTAAATTCCTTAAAAATTATCTCAATTTTTGAAATTTTATAGTTAGAATTATTTGTTTTGGTTATTATATCGTATGCATCATTAAAATAATTCCCGTAAAAAGCAAATGAACAACAACAACAAAAAATGAAATAGTGATTCGAGATTTTATATTTGAGAATTTTAATATAACTGGAAGGAATATAAATAGGAGATAGTTGTAAAAAGTCTTTTTTCGTTATTGATTGCAAAAATTCATTTTGTTTTATTTTTTCTTTTAAAAACGTCTTTTTTTAGTAAAATTTGGAAAAGTGAGGTATTTTGTATTGTTATTTAAACAACAAAATAATGCATAAGTAATAAATATACAAATAATCGAAGCAAATAAAATGATAAAGGTAATTTTTTAAAATAATTAAAAAATACAACTTCTAAAAATAAGTAAAACAATTTTAATGAACAGGTGATAATAGTTTTATACTAGACAAATTAAAAAATAGATTAATAACCACCATTTCGAGGCGTTTTTTTTAATCGATCAATTTTTCATTTAAGTCATAGTATTCAGTTAATTAGGGTCTCAAAAGTCATCACTTAGTAGTCATTGAGGACCAATATTGAAACAAGAAATTATATTTATAACAAAAATAGTAACATTTTTTTTTTCTTTACAATCTTTAGTAAAAATTTCGAAAATGTTCCAAAACTTCCATCCGTGTTTCAGATGTTGAAAATTAAAAGGACCATAAAAAAGTTCGAATTACCTATGATTTTGAATTGGAAAATTTTTGTGTTAGCCAAGCAAATTATTATATCAATATTAAAATAACTTCCAAATAATTATTACAGTGAAAATTTATGTATGTGTGAAATAAATATAAACTATTGTTCTAGAGTTTAAAATAAACTTTTAGAGAATCTAAAACCATTTTTGATTACAAAATATTAACAATAGCCTAACCAAAAAAGAATGGAACAACATACTTTTCTCTTAAATTTTTTTATTCAAAATTATTATTTTCATCTTGTTTATGTTTTTTTTTAAATACACCATTCAAACGTGTTATTTTTAAGATGTATTTTCTATTCAAATGAAATCTAACTATTATATATTTTTTCAATTTTTTTAATGTCAACAAATATTAAGCGGTTATTTATCATACTTCGTAAATTGTAATAAATGCAAAACTATAAATCCGTAAAAAATCGCAAAACATTTTTTAACATTTTTTAAAGATGTAATTATCAGTTTGCAGACATAGATAAAACCTAACTCATAGATATTATTCCCTGTATCATATTTTAAAATTCCATTGACGTTTAGTGGTAAAATTCCAGTTAAGGAAGAACGATATAATTATTGCTCTGTTAATAAAAAAAAATTATTCTGGCTGAATGAAGAAGCTAAGAGGTCATTATCATTTCTTGGTATCTCTCGTATACAGATAAAATGTATCCGATAACCTTAAAGAAATCTTTTTCGAGATGTAGATTGAGATTTACAATCGTAGGCATTTTGTGCCTTAAGGTTACACATAGAATAAAGCTTTTGTCTGAACGAAATAGTTATTTTGGTTTCATATTTCAAAATATTTTTTGAAATATAAAGCTAATCTGATCAATAATCATAGTTTTGTATAACTTTATAAAAATGCATCCGTTTTTATTTTCTCATATACTAAATGCAGAGGAAGCATTGTAATGATTAAAAAAAAATCCATGCCGATATTTTGTAGAACCTGAGCGTTTCAGATTTTTCTGTGTTCGAAAAATACGTTTTTTGGCACTAGTTCTGTGTATCTGCAAGCGCTATAACTCAAAAACGTTTACAGCTAGACAGATAAAATTTGGTATGCAAATATGTAGATTCCTATTAAATATTGAATGAAGTTCATTCTCAGGAAATCTGTTTCTGACCATTTCCTTACAACTGAATTCGGCAACTCCTAAACTCATAAAGCTAGCTAGATAAAATTTAATGTATAGACGTCGCATCTGAAATATCGATGAGTTTTTAGTCAAATTTTATGCACTATGAAAGAGTTAATCGTCTGTTGGTTTGTATTTGTAGGCTTCAAAACGAAATATTTCATAAACGGAATGATCGAATTAATGAAATTTGGTTTGGTACTTTATTACTACAACTGTAATTCCATATGGAAAAAAGACATTCAAAATACATAATCACAAAATATATTCTGTCTAAACAAACGGTATATTATTAGGCGAAATATCTGTAATCCTTAATTGTTGTTTGCTGATACCATGCAAGGAATTTACGGTTTTATTCAATATTCAACATTTTATGGGTAGAGGAAGGTTAAGATCTTAGTTTGAGAGTATGCAAGAAAGTTTCGAGAAGAATAAATCCTCTGATGATTTATGAAATCAACATTGAGGTTATTTTTAAGTAGAATCTTGGTCTTTATAAATACAGTTATAACAAAATAAATGTAATGGAATTGATAGAAGCATAACCAGTTTTATTTGCTTTGTTTATATTATAGTGGCGTTTTATACTTCATAGGATTTGTACCTTTCACAAATGTGTTTATTTGTTTAATTCCTGCTTGCGCCCATCTCTCCTTTAACGCAGCAATTATGGGAACTGCTCTACCTGCTTATTCTGAAATCCACCACTAATCACATAATTGGCTAAAAGAATTGGGAAAACATAGCAAATTTACCAAATGAAAATAAATGATTAAATAATAATAATAAATAAAAATGATTTAATTTTTATTTGAATTCAAAAGTATTTGGTTTGGTTAACTGCATTTTTTAATGCGACTTTAAAGGCTTTTTTCCAACTGCATTTTAAACGTGTCTGGAGTTTTGCAATTTTTTTTTCATATTTTAAATGCTAGATTAAAGCTTTTAAGTTTTTAATACGAGATCCAAGATAAAGATTTTTGAATGCTAAGTAAATTAAATTAAATTTACTTCAATATTTTAAAAGTACATAATCCCTCTTCCGTTTTTTTTTTTTTTTTTTTTTTTTTTTTTTTACTCTCTCTATATTTTTTCCTTCTTAAATTGGCTGACATATTAGGACATATTCGGATATCTCTTTAGAAAATGTTTTATTTCAAGACTTTAAAAGCAAAACGATTTGAAAAAAAATTGCATAAACATCCAAGTAAAATAAAATTTGCTTCAATATTGTAACGGCACATAATCTCTCTTTCAATCTCTTGATGGTACAACTTTTTTCTCTTTTATTTAATTGTCTAACATTACAAAAATATGTTTAAAAGAGCTCCATTTGCGATATCTATTTATTGCTTTGTACAAAATTGGCAACAATAGCGGTTTTCTTAGACAACCTTATCTTCAAAATATTCAATCTAAAGTGCATTTTAACAATCTCAATCGTTATCGAACTAATGCTATAAAAGTGGGCTACTATCAGTGATTCATAACAGAAACATTTCAGGAAAAGTGATCGGAAGGAAAAAGTAGAATATGAGCGACTTTCTCTCCAATTTTAACCTTCTTCCCCTCTAACCTTAAGATAGGGGTTGAACTTTGTAATCTGAGGCCCCTTTGGTACTTGACCTCCAACATCCCATTCTGTACAGATATAGAGGAGGGCTGGTGGAAGTGAATAAAAAAAAATTCCTTAGCCAGCTGTTTTTGATGATGAGGCCAGTTATGACTTTTACAACGACCCCCTCACCCACGCAGGGGGGGAGGGGAAAAAAGAGAAACCAGATGTGTTCAGTAAAATCCATTTCTGTCCTCTAGGGTTGAGGGGGACCCCCAGTTGCTGATCTCCTGCACGTTCCTCTACATCCGAGGGAATGCCTGCAGACCTAAAGGGCCGACCGGAAAATAGGTTATTTATAGAGAACCTTTTGCGGAAAAGGAACTAAAAGTAGCATCCCCGTCCAGGGTCTCGTTTTGCACTCTGGGATGTCTTCTCCTACCCTGTGGTATCTTGGTCGTCTGTCTCCATATATGGCGTGCAGATCGTCTCCAGTTCCCTTTGCTTTCGGGTTGCGAAGTGTACCAGCCACTTTAAGTATGGACTGCAAAGAGGCATGTTGGGCCTGACTTTGGCTCCGTTTGGCCTTTTGGCTGCATTCCCATGAACAAATTTTAGGGACTTATTAAAAGTACAGGTATAGCCGCAGCTGGCTCTTTCTGTTCTGGCTCTGTACGTTGACGACCTTCCATCCCAGTTTGCTGCATTAGAATTCGTGATGGATTCTAGTTGTTCGTCATCATCATCGTCGTCGACGCTGCGTTGGAAATTTTAGTTGGTGAGTGCTTATTATTTTGTTTTACATAAGCCGACAAGAGGAATAAAGACTTTTAATTTTCGTTCTTCAGTGGGATATGTCTCGAAATTGGACTAATACTTTTGCAATTAAAATTGTTAGGGTTTCAAACGTTCAAGGGTAATAATTCGTGGCTAAGTGTGCATTTAAACTTAGTTTAAAACAAGGTCTAGGAAATCATAGTTTAAATAATGTTAATGTCAATGGTGCAATAATTCTGCGTATTGTTGCGCACACACTTATGCTAGTATTGCAAATTATGTTGATGAGTCGTAAATGTTGTTCGTCAATCGTATTAACATAATTTTCTTTGCTTTCGATATCGTGAATATATTCATCGATAATCATGAAAGAGGCAATCGTGGAATTCATTTTATTTTGTTAAAAAAGTATAGTTATATTATTTGAACTGTTTTCACCTATGTTTTTGATAGCTTGCTTATTTGGTATAAAGTACAATAAATAATGTATGGTTTGGCAAATCTTGGATAATTTAAAAACTGATGTACATTTCTGCTAAAATATACATCGTATCTTGGCTGGGGAAACAAAAATAGAATTTGTCTTCTCGAAACTTACTTCCACTGGTTTTAAAGCAACGAATTTAAGGATTCCCTTTATAAAGTTGGTTTTGAATCTTTCACAATTTTCACATATAGCGATAGTTTTTTTTTCCAAGCCTGGCTTTGTAGGTTTTTTTTGAATTACTCATTCATTTCGAAAAAAATTTAATAGCATCCACAAATCCATGTGCAACTTGATTCATCATTAAAGTTTTGAGTTTTGAATGAGTAAATGAGTAGTGAATATATCTGACGAATTTCAGTGAAATAAGTGTTCCGAAGTTGGATCAGTAAGGCGATCATCACAGTAAGACGACCATTTTGAAGACGTAATTACAAAATGCAGTGCGACTGAATAAAATATAATATGCGCTTTTTCAACATCACTATGATGTGCTGTACAAATTATTTTCAGGAACTTTGTGGTGCTTCCTGAATTGTTTTCGAAATTATGAATGACGAATATCAATTCGATGTTCAATCCCATCCATTTGGATTCAAAATTTTTAGTCTATATTGAAATTTTTTATAAACTTTAGATTTAATAAAATTTTTGTGCCATTTAAAGGAAAAAAAATTCTTCAATCAGGATTTTGCTTAAAAAATAAATTATACGTATAATTTTAGAAGTGAATTTAATGATCGTATTTAGCATCATGCTATTTGTAGTTTTCTTTTATATGAAATTGGTAACAATGTGTATTTGACAAAATTTCTTCTTGATATATAAATCTATGAAAGAAATATTTGTTAGCAAATTTTATACTTCAAAATCTTTAACAAGAAACGAAAGATTTAGCTTTTTGAATGTATCATATGAGCACATCTTATCGCATCTGTGCTCCAAACGACAGAACACCAAAACATTTCAAAGATTTACAACGTATATTGCCATGATTGTTTAATATCTATGGATTGTGACTGCTAGGCTTAGGTTTCACTTTACTATTGTTCTTGAGATAGATTTAAAAAAATTGTTTGCTGGCTTTTTTGTTTCCGACCAGCATAGTAAGCTAAGAATAATTCTTTCTAGAATAGTTGAGCTAAAACCGGATTAGTAATAAGTGAAATGCAACGAAAATCATTCGAGTTGTAATTAAAGAAGGGTTTTTGTTTAAACCTTTTCAGTTATTTATACCAAATAAAATTGCAAGTTTTTTTTTTTCAGTTTTTCAAAAAAATTAAGTCATTTCAGAAGGTAATTTCCATGTTTATTAATTAGAACCGACAATTCTGATTGATATTCTACATAAATAATATGATTTAAAATAACATTAATTTCTCTCATGTAAGGCCTTTTAAATGAATTATGATGTGAAACATGTACTTAAACAAGTCCGTTGTTCACAAAAAAAGAAAAAAGAAATCGGGAACAAAAGAACGAGAGAGAGAAAACAGGAAAAATTATAATAAATTTAATGTCATGTTCTGTTGTATATAAATATTCTAAGGAATGTATAATGTTTAGTAGGAGAAAAATATGATTTGGAAATTCAATTTACATTCAGCATAGTAACATTTATTATTTTTTTAATTATATTTCAAATGTTGGTAATAATGTTCGAAATTTATTTTAAAATCGAAGGAATGATGAACTTTTACTGATATCGTAATCATCCCTGCCATTACTACACGAAAAACAAGCAACTTTTCAGAAGCGAAAACCCACATTTTCCAAATCGGTACCCTTTTGTCGATTATCCCCTTATGTTGTACGTCACAAAATAAATGATCTCTTCAGAACTTCTCAGTAACTTTAATCGTAATGTGATAGATCGCTAGAATAAATAACCATCCACAAACTTTCCCTATATCTTTTGTGTGACGCGCTATAAATTGACTATCCTTGTCAGATTTATCCGAACGCCGCACCCGTTACAAAGCCATAGATGATTCCAGTTACAAATTGCCCTTTCTGCTGTCTTCTGGAACTAGGATGACAAGCCCGGCTCGGATCTTTGTGTGTAGGTAGTGATGTTATTGATTGTAGTTGCCATGAAGTAAGGCCGGAAGATAATTAGAAATGATCATGAGGATGACGTGAAGGCTGATGTCATGATGATCGTTAGATGTAATGGTGCTGCAACCTCATTGGTCGCTGTGGTAATTTTTTTGGGGACGGTTGATTTTCGGTTGTTCAACTTTTCAGCGAAGTGAGGATGTTTTTTGAAAGTGTTTCGCATGATATATTGGCTGCGAAGGGAGTGAAAACTGGGAACTTATTTGTTTTGAGAGAAATTTGCGTGGTTTTATAATTATGTGGGTTTGGCTTCTTTGCAGTTGGTTCCGTGCGTTAGGAAGTCTAGGAAATATTTTAGTTGAAATAAATAGCACATAGATTTACCAATTTCTGTTTCAATATTATATTCTTCTCTATATTCTTGAGTTGTATCATTGGTTATATGCAAATTTTTTCTATCATTTCTTGTGCCGTAATGCTATCCTTTTATTAAAAATTCTAATTAACTTTTTGGCTATATCTTAAATTTTCAGTTAATAAACTACATAAATTCGTCAACTAATCAAATATTTGTTTTCAGAGCTGATTTTTGTAGAATTTACGATACCATGATATGCATTTATGTGGCAATGCTTAAAAATTCACTTGATCTGATGTGAATCAAAAAATGTTATTCGGTAATTGAATTAATAAGTTCAAGGCAAAGAGTAGAGTGTAGAGGAATTTTCTTTACAGCTATTTCATTTTTTTACAATTTTTTAATCATAATTTTTATTTTAATTCTTTTTTGGGACTGTTAAATGTCTTATTTCGCTTAATGTAAACTTTAGTAAATATTCACCAGAACATGAATTTCGTAAATTCATTAATACACCATAGCTATTTTATTTATTAATTTTGCTGTTTAATAGGTGAAATGTAAGTTGGTTGAAATGCTGTTGGTTAATGTTAGAGCTTAACGATTACATTTCTTTTAATCGAGTTTTTAAATATTTCAGTTCGTAAAAAAGCTCATTATTTTGCAGTATTTAATAATTTTTTTAAAGAATTATATTCCATCTAGTAGCCATTTTACTAAAGGGTTTAAAAAAAGAAATCGTGGTATTATAGTGGTTTTATTCACACATTGGTCTTTCAAAATGGAGAAGAAAAGAAAGAAGCACTTAGAACAAGTATTCTAAACATTGCAGATTTTGCTTTGAATCATTTTTAGGATTCATTTTTAGAAGCGATCTAAATGATGAAGGGAATCTGATCGCATAATTGGTAGTTCCTTCGAGTTAATCAGAACATTGTAATTTTGATAGTTTCAGAATAATAGATAAATAGACTTTAATTGAACTGGGTGATATTTCCTGCAGAAATGAGCTGTTAAGAACCGATTTGATACACCAATAAAACTTCGGTACACACGGGATACAGTTCCAAGCATAATTTTCACACATATTTTTTGTGATAAATTGCCTTCTTTTAATAGAGAACTATTCTTGTCATATTACATTATATTTTAGAAGTATAAAAATTGTTCAGTGACTTTTTGATACGGCAGTTGATTTAGATATTTTTCAGTTTGTTATGTATTATCTGTAAAAAAATTTGCAAATTTTCTAGTTTGAAAGGTATGAAGACCTTGATCAAAATATTTCCAAAGTACTTTATGCCACTTTTATTACAGAAGAGTCTATGAACAGCTTTTAAACACGTACACAGTTAAAGAAATAGTTCCATATATAAGAATAAAAAAAAAAAATCATTTTAAATGCAATTTCATTCATTAGAATATCGATAATTTACAGTTAAGGACCAAAACCTGTTATATTTATTAATACTTTTAATATATTAGGTTCATAGAACAAATATTTGATTTGTTTGCATGGTATAATTTTTTTAAAACTGTAGTTAAAATGAATAAGTATGCTCAGTTGTCATTGACA
>JAPMOQ010022457.1:0-14656 GCA_026543055.1 Argiope trifasciata
GGCGTGGGTTATGTGTGTGTCTGTAGTAATTTTCAGGGGCGAGGTTGGAGGCGTGGGTTATGTGTGTGTGTGTCTGTAGTAATTTTCAGGGGCGAGGTTGGAGGCGTGGGTTATGTGTGTGTGTCTGTAGTAATTTTCAAGGGCGAGGTTGGAGGCGTGGGTTATGTGTGTATGTTTAGTTGTGATGTGTATTTCAGTGTCGTGGGTAATGCATGTGTGTGTACCAGTTGTAATTTTCTGGGTTGTGTTAGAGGCGTGAGTAATGCTTGTATTAATTGGTTATTGGACTGCTGTGTGAAAATGGGGGGGGAGCTCTCATTTATGTATTGTGCATGCTTTTTCCACTTCTGATCATTCGGAGTGGATAGTTTCATCTCGCCACCAATATTCCAATTGGAAATGAACTATGTACATCGAAGAGTTCGAAAGGTTACTTTGAAGTAAGAAAAATGGAAATATTTCGGAAATCCAGAGTTGAACTGAGTTTTAATGTTTCAGTTTTTGTAGATAATTTTAGAAATCATTTTATATTTGAATTTCAGCAAATGAGGTTTTTTCGGGGGGGGGGATATTTTTTTAATGGTTACATGCATATATAGTGAACAAGATTATATAATAGTGTAATAGATAAATCCACTGAAGTTATTGAAATTCATTTTGCGACATTATTTCGGAAAATCTTTCTTAATGAGAGCTTTGTGTTGAAGTCAATTGCAACCCAATGACTTAATTGAAGTTAGTTCTTTGTGGTGAGGGAGAAAGTAGCGAATAACATTTTAATGCATACTTTTTGATAAGTTCATCAAATGATAAGCTGACAAGTTTTTGATCAATCCAAATTCGTATTTCAGTTAAATTCGAAGTTTCACTGATCGGAGTTCGAGAAAACCAGATGTTTAACTGTGATAGGGTTCATTAAAATTATTAATGCATGCAATTAAACTAAAATATTAATTTAATAGACTATTTCCGATTATCTAATTTTTTCAAATAACAATCACTTATTCTTACTAACAAGGGCATTTGAATGATCGCTTATTGGGAATTACGAGTAGACAACGTCGGTAATATTTATTGTGAACTTTTTTTTTCAATTATATTTTAAATTTCACGTGACAGTTCTTCTTAGTTAAAGCATTAATGGCCCCGTATTTATAATGCTCCACCATGAAACGTTTCGTACTTTAAACCATCTTTTTCTCAACTTTTGAATTTAAAACCCCAATTTATTGTATGAAAAGTGATCTGAAGGGTCTCGTTCTTTTTTTTTTTTTTTTTTTTTTTTTTGGCCTCCCAGCTATTACCTTGCCTTTTTATAGTAGATGCAATAATTTGGTATCACTTTTCAAAGAACTCTAGTTTAACTAGATATACGAATTTCAATCAATCCTAAATTGCCTAGGCGTTTCTATTGAATATAATTTTTGCTGAATAAAGTAAACGAACATTTTTTGAATTTTTGTCCTTCAAGAATCTAGCAATAATTTAGTTTGTTCCATATCACTTTACCAAAACGGAAATTTGAATGGCTTCATAAATTGAATGTGAACGAATTATTGCTTTTGAATTGAATGAAAGGAAGCACATAAGAATATGAAAAAACTTGCATAATTATGTTAATTTACCTGGAAATAAAATGTCTTGAAACGAAACTATTCTGCACTTAATTGAAATTACTTTCAGAAATTTCGTGTTGCACAGCTCTATACTCTATACCTAAAAAAAATTAATTATTCTCTTCATAAGATTTAAAAATGAAATGATGTATTAAGACAGAGAGTATTGTTCCATTTGAAAGTAAATTTACTTGTTGTAAAGAAAAGTAAACTCAAGATACTTATCTTTGGAGTTGATTGCTTCTAAGATTTAATCTCTAAACAGTTAGTTGCCCTTTCAGATATTTCTGAAGTATTTGAAGACGTATTAAAATCTGACCATTAGTTATTTAGATTCTGGATGTGGAAGAAATAATTGGTTTATGTATATTCCATTCGAGTAGCTTCTAAGTGACGAAAATTCCATAATTATGTAGATTTACTTGGTAGTCTAATGTGATGGAGAAAAGTGGCATGGTGATCGTTGTACCTTGGAACGAGTAAAATGCATTAATGTGAATTTTACAAGCTTTTGGTGTAGAAGTGCCAGGAATCTTGGATCTGTTTCATTAATAGAAAAGTCTCTGGATTCATTTGCTTTTTCACTCATCAAAGCTAAATGCAACGTCATAGAAATCGTCAGCGAAGCAAATTCCCCTGCTATTTTAGATTCGCAAAAAGAACGCCTCATGCTGTTTACTGGAAACAAAGGATAGATTGCCATAGCCCAACGGAAGTATGGATAACAGCAATCTGGATGGCAAAGAAACTTTCTCAGATTCGTACATGAGTAATATCGGTAAGTTGATGTTTTTCATGATAAATGATATATCAAAATGAAGATTGGATATAATGTTGTGAATATGTCCATGGTTATAAGATCTGTTAAAATGTGCTTATTTTCTTTCGTTCAGTATTGATAGACCGAACAGCATGACTGATTTTATGCTTTCTCTTTCATGTACCTGCTATCCATCTACACTAAACATGCTGATTGCGAGGAAACATTCCTTTCAGGAGATGTCGAAGTATTGAAAATGAAGGGCACAGTAAGTTCACGATTTACATTATTAAAACAGTATCGAGATTGGAAGCCATTTTCATTGGTTCTCTCGAGACCTCAAAGTGACGCGAAACATAATTATCCTGAAATATTTATTAAATAGTTCTTTTAGCTACTTCACACGATACGTATTATTAGAAATGAAATGCGTGTCATGAGTTTCCGAGTAAAGGATTCAAAATAAACGTCTCAGAGCTATTATGGTCGAGGAGCCGTTTCCTATAATCTGTTCTAGCCCAAATGACAAGACAGAAAAAAAACGCATCGAAATAACTTGGTTTTGTTTAGGCATAGCCTATGAGAAATTTACTTTCTGGAATAGACAAACATAACTGTTTTTAAAAAAACAATATTCGATCCTTCGTTAGACATAATGACTAATAGATAAGCTTCTTGAAGATCCTGAAACTCATTCCCCACAGCATCTAACTTTAACACGAACTTGGGTAGCAACATTAGTGAAATGAAATCTCGTATTATATCACTATTTATTTGTTCGAATGCTCTTCAAAAAGGATTCCTAACGGCTGACGCGTAAATCTTGTTATACTATAATAATAATTGTGGCTTAGTGGAGAATTAATATGTTGAATGCGCCGCTTGCTTTACTCAAAATACACGCTTATAGCTCTTAAGAAAACTATCTTTTTGAAAAGATAATTGCAATGTTTAAAGTTCTACATATTTGCGAACACTTTGATTAATTTCATTTTTAAGGAAAAAATGAGTTGGTGAGAGCTTTTAATATTTCCACATTAATATTTATGCTGTTACACACGTTCGGTCAATTGAAATAAATTCTTCTCAGGTTTTTGAATTATTTAGAAAAAAAAGTAAACTCTCTACAGTTTTGCATTTCATTGTATTCTTGATGAACGGTTTCATAATACATGTTTAATCTTTTCAGATGGTCACCTGTTTTGACCGAAATTATCATGGCACAACACATATTTGGCGACTTGGAGTATATATCGGAATTTGGATGCTTTGCGATTGAAGTATGCAAGAGGATCCGGTAGGTTTAATTGAAATTTTTGTGCATGCTATATTTCAAGCTTACAAAATGTTGTAGAGGATCAAAAATTTATCGAAACTTAAAAGCAATCCCAGTAAATAACAAAAGCGAGATAAATGTTTGATCCCCGCATATTCTACACAAGTGGTTTCTAAGCGATGAGTGTCCGGAATAATCAAATTACAAATGTGTAATCTGTTGCAGGTGAAAACAGTGACGACTGCTTCTAATGTCTTCGATAAATGAACAGAAAGAACACATGTGAATTAGAAAGATTTCCTTGCAGTAATAGTAACAAGAACTTTGACAATGTCAATTTAAACAACTTTCTGGCATACATAAGATTTCTTCATATGTACTCCAGTAAGACAGAATGTCATTTCAATTAAAACAGAGGCAAAAGTCGCTTACAATTGATATTAGAAAGCATGGTGTAAAAAAAAATGCTTGGCATTTATTAGGACAATAGTATATTATCGCTCTTCACGTGTGAAATGAATGTTTTTTCAGCTCCAGACATAAAGTATCTCTTGGTCGAAGATATCTAGATCACCCAAAAAAAGTCCCAAATGTAATATCAGCAAGTTGTACGCATTATAATTGTTGATAATTTTAATGTCAACGTGACAATTATTGATTTGATTTTTCAGGTAATTAGAATTACTAAAACATACTTTTTTTGTGTTTGTAGGTAAGATAGTTCATAACAGTTGATGGCCTTATTTTTAACCAGAAAAACATCACCATTGGTAATACGCTCTTCCATTGGTTCCATACTACTCCCTAAACTAGACGCCATTTCTGCTTGATGCCTGGGAGGAAATTTCCTTGAGTCGAGTTCGAAGTATTCGGAATTCAAGAGATTGTAATTCCATGAATTGAAATACAATTTCCACTACAATGTGACGTTGTCTAGCTATTTTATGTGGATCCTCCAGAAAGCCGGCCTGGGGCAATGAAAAATGATGAACCCCAATTTCATGGCAGCAGTTATTGGAATAGATGCAGCAGTATCAACTACCCTTCAACATAACTAGTTTTTCATAGCGCGTGATGAATTTCTATAAATAGAAGGAATTTGCGGTCGTCATGCATTTTGAGTGCTGTTGAAACTAGGGAAATGCGTGATCAGAAACCTTTTCTGACTTGCGACTACGAAAGATGAGAAGTTTCTTGGATTTTCTTTAGTGTTTCCAGTAAACTCCTATTTAAGAACGAATGAAGTATATCGAAGTTAATATTTAAAAGTTACATAATCTACAATCCTTTGTTAATCGCAGTAGCACTCGTATCAGTCAGATCTTCAAATTCATTTGCCTTTCAACTTCTTAAATGCTACTACTCGACGACTATTTATTATTTGCACTCTTTCTGACCCTCACAGGGAATAAACAAACGTATAATTCTTTGGAGATTCTGGAGCAGTAAGATACAAGGCATTGTTAATTATTTTAAAATTTTAAGTTGCTGTACATTTCGTTTTTAAAAGACAGTGTCGATAGCTCAAAATCCTAACTAAAATTACGATTTTTTTTCCCGATTCTATTTGTAAAATCTTAAGGAAGTTCTTTCTAGTGGTTTTTGCATTATCTATGCAAATAGAAAGATTTAAAGGAAAATTATTCTTGCATTTCATATCATTCTTGATGGTTTCAAGTCGGTTCTTATGTTAATTGAAATTTTAAAATCTTTTCAGATGTTGACCTGTTTTGACTGAAGTGACATGGTGAAACTGATGCCATCGGTAGCCGTCATTGAGTACGGATGGTGATTCGGAGCCTTTTTCAAGAATGGACGGGTATCCAATAGTAAAATTGAATGTATAAAATTGTAATTGGGCCAAGCCCAAAGCGTACATTTAAGTACAAATGTTCTTCCATGTATAAACTGTCTGCGTAGTGGATATATAATTACGAATGTATGCGCCATTATCTGAGGATATTATTAAAATAAGAGGATATTGTATATTATTTAAGAGGATATATCTTAGAGGATCTTTGAAATGTTTCATTCTTGTGTTTTAAGAGCAAAATAGTGAATATTTTTTCCAAAAATTCTTTTGGAACTTAACGAAATTTGAAGCGTTATGTGTTTGACATATCTATCCATAATTCATCATTAAACTATTAATGCACTCTTCATATATTTAATAACTTAACTGTTCTACATTTCTTTACTTGAAACGTAATGTTTGTTTCTTGAAATGAGTATTTTTAAAACTATCTGTATCTATAAATATGTTTTATATCAATAACTTAAACGTTAGATTAATAGTAAAATCAAATATACCATCAAAAATCAAATTTTTATAAGACTGGAAGGTGGATTTATTTTTTCTGATGTATATGTGTAATTCTCTTTAAGAAATTTTTAATAGCCATTATCTTATTGGAGCTCAATGAGTTGTCAAGTAGCCCTGCATCAAATGCCGGAATCGCAAAGACTCCGCAGAATTGTAGTTTCTCTGTCATTATTAATGGAAAATGCATCTTCATACTACTTGATTTGTTACAACCATTTTTTCATTCTCAGTTGATGTCATGAATTTTTTAAATATTTTTATTGTGATATTATTGATAGTATCTTCAAATCAACATCACTGTTTGCTGTATGCTTGTCAATTTATATGTAAATTCATAAAAATTGCACTTTGACATTCAGCACAAAAGGAAAACAATGTTCATTATCTTGTCCATTTGTAGAACTTCATTTTATGATTATGAAACGAGTTATCAAATAACTGAATATATATGATATAAGCATTTGTGTATAGTTTAAGTATCAAAGAATTTTGCATTTCATAAGGCCTTTGGAATATAATATGGAAATATGAATGACATGTTGACATTGGCCTTAATTATTCAAATGTGTTTCATGCCAGTAGATCTCAATCTCTAAATTTCAATAAGCGTTTCCCAAACTGTAATATTTCGTATGATAAATCCCTAATATATACGTGTATGTTTGGCTCATTTAGAGTCTAAGAATAGTCATTCTTGTCAAGGAAACTATCACTGTACTATGCATTATTTGCCTCATCTTTTATACATTGTCAAATAGCCTGTTTCTCTTGGATCATTTGAGATAATCTAGGAAGTATTTTAATTATTTCTCAATCATATGTGATGTTCCTTAAAAGATGATTAAGTTTAAGTAATCGTTCTAGAATATTGAAAATTATATGTATCTTTCACTTTTTTTTATTAACTTTAACATCTTTCTTCAGCAGTTGAAATTTAAATATAGGGTATCATTACTCATTAATTTAAATCTAATTTAAATCTTTTATTAAATGAATCTATGTAAGTGTATTAAATATCTATTTGTTCGTTGCATCCATTTGCAGTCATTTCATCCTTGTTAAATTTAAAATAGTTAGTAATAGTTCTTTTATAGTAAGATTAACGGAAATTATATTCTTGTATCCTAAATACTTAACCATTCCGGTTTTAGTTTTTGTCGATTTGCACATCCGCTGGTGAAGGATATTTTAATTGGTTCGGCCGGCCAACCAGTCAAAATATTCTTTGATTCTCCGAAAGTGTTTGATCACCGTGTCTGATCACCACGGTCATCAATATGCTTTTAGAGAATACGACGCTCTTGCATGTCTAGCACGAGTTGAAATTCATCAGAATTTACCCAAATAAAATAACAAATTTGTTGAGGAAAAAGTGAATGGATGCGGCGAATGTCTAATAGTGTATAGGTTATGTTTCTTCTTTTTTTTTTTCTTACGGTAATATAAGAAAGGTTGGATTCTAAATTATGAAATTTTCTGGAGTATTAAATTTGCTTAGCTTTTTCTCTAATTTAAAATATCAAATTTTAACTTATTGCGATTTCTATTAGGTTTGATTACGTCTGTAACTTATTGCGATTTCTATTTGAAAACGTTTAATTATGAATTTTCGCTTAATTTATTGTATATTGATAGAATGTATGCATGTGTGTTGATTTCCTCTGTAGCTATATTTAATAATTCATGCTTATATTAACTTTTCAGCTTGAGTACAAGTTTTATGTTTAGTCGAAGCTTTTCTTTACAAATTGGAATCCTTCTTTATGCTCATTACATAAAGTAATAAAACCATTTATCTTGTTGTCTATATCGCGTTAATTCAATGAATTTATGTTCTACTTTTTATGCAGCAAAAGTATTGCAAATGAACTGTTTTCTTTTGTATATCAAGCTTGCAAATAAAGTTTGCATTTTGAAATAAATTTTGTATTTAATAACTCAATATTCTGGCTTGCTTTTGAATATTTGTTCTCATTGTTTTAAAATTCCTAGAAGCTACTTCTCAAGCAATATTTGTAAACTGAATATAAGATATGTACATCCGAATCGATTCAATTTGTAGAATTGATTCAAATTAAAAATAGAAATTCATAGGATGAATTACTAGTTTCTACCCGGTTCCTGAAATTATTTTATGAATTTCTCCTTAAATCAAAAATAATTTATTACCCTTGTCTAATGATTGGTGATAGGCATAATAGGACAAACTGGCTATTCTCTAAAAATACAGAATTCAGTTGGCTTTTGTGGCCAGTGTTTTCATGGACATTTCAATATCAAATTTCGATTCATTTTTCTTCGAATTTAAAAATAAAAAATGCCCCTCTGCATGTCCCTTCCTAATCGCAAGTATGAAGTTTCGAGACCTCAAACTTTAGGGGGGGGGGGAAATTACTCGAATGTATAAAATTCTGAATGAGACAGATGTGAACTGTATAGTTTAATCCGGAGTTTCATTGCATTATAGTTCTTTTTGCGTATTAACATTTATGTAAAAACGGTTGAATGTTTCCTATTTACTGTTGTTGTACACAGCCGACCACCCCACCACCACTGAACGTAGCAGTATCCACAGGTGTTTCCTATTTACTATATAAAATCGGTTACTATTTAACTACGTAAATTCTGTCATTTTCATTTAAAATTTTGCCTTTTTTTCTAGATATTGTTGTTTAGTTTTTATCTCACTTTGTATGTTGTGGATAGATCGAATTTATGCTGCAGTTATATTTTCACTCCTGTCGGTTACGAATTCGATAAATTTCATTGCATATCCTCAATATGTATTTGTGTGCGAGTTGCTCTTTTCTCTATTTTTCTGTCCTCGCTTCCAGTTATTTTTTTTTTAAAGATTTCTGTTAGTATTTTTCAGAATCTTGTAATCACAAATTACAGCTGTGTCTTCGAATCGGCACAAGTTTTCAGTTCCTGCATGATAGTTAGCTGAATAAGTCAAATCCATTTCCAAATCTGAACGTCAAAAACCTCATTACATTCGGCTTTGTTTTATCTAAGATTAAAATCCTTAACCCTATTTCAATTAATAAATGTCAGTCGAACACTAGTCACAGGGATGGATAGAACAGGATCTTCTTTCCATATCTCTCCCACTTCATGCTCATTGCATTATTTAAATAACCAGAGGGTTATAGTTGCAGGGGCATGAAGTGGTGTGGTGTGTATATCCTCAATATCTGCTGTTACAATTTACCAACAAGTTTCATAAAAATTCTCATCTCCCTTTTTCTCTTTTTACTGAGCGATATGTGAAAGAATTTTCATTATCCTTTCTGTTTCTGAAATTATAATTTGTGTTAATGAAATGCATTATCATCAAATTAAAGGATTTATTTTTATATGCTAGCTGTATGCGCTAACAACTATTGAACAATATTTTGTATTCTGTAAGAATTCACCTTTGGTCTGAAGCATCGAACCAATTTCTTTTGCATTTTTAAGTCCATATTGCGCTTTCCAGACTCGAACTGAGGAACAGCAAAAATCATAGCATCGGCCAGTCTCTATAGCCTTCGGGCTGCGTAGTGCCGTTGTCCTTTTTACTCGCAAGCGATTTTAGACGGCCACTGCTGATTGGACCGTAGGTTCTCATACATATACATCGAAATTTCCAGCTAGTTCCAAATATATTTGAATATAAATGCATTTCGTTAAGAATACAAGCTGTGTTTCAACAAATCCTTCGTTTAAAATTAGTTTCTTTTCATGAAACAAAAGGGGAAATATATTTTCATTCAATTTTCATTAAGCTAAAATGTAGAAATGTTCCCTAAAAGGAAAAAGAAAAGCAAAAAATCTACTTTAAGCGTTACTAAAGAAATTTACATTTACATGATTAGCCCTCATTTTTTTCGGGAAATGCAAATATGTGAATAATATAAACATATTCATCATATTTAGTAGTTTAGTTTCATTTTTTGCCTTTCAGCAGGAAGATTTTGCATTTTAGAATAAATTTTCAACCTCTGTTTTATTCTGTGACATTATTGCTGCAATGAGCACTAAAGTATCAATGAATTAGAAATAGAAGCTTCAAAATGATTTTTAGTCATTTGAAATCATTTTAATGGTTGTCATACAAACTCGTACCGTTTTCCCATGAACTAACTCGAAAGACATCTACTGAGAAATTGGTGGGAAATAATACTTAGTCAGAAGCATACTAAATTCGAGAGCAATATACAACTGAAATTCAGATCAAAATTACCGCTTAGACTGATTTTTTCATCGCTACCGACATGAATTTATTAATAAACAATTTAAATATTTGAAATCTGTAAACTAGCTGCTTCAGGTCAATCTGTAAACTAGCTGCTTCAAATCAATATTTAATAATTTCAAAGCAAAATTCATTGAAATGCGATAATGTTTACCAAATAATGTTTTGTTAGCTGCATTTCAAAAGCTCAATTATTCATTTATTAAAGGATTCTATGCCCTTATGCTATTAGTAGCAGTTACTTTTATTTATGAAAAAAGATAAGCAAATTTTTTTTTTGTTTTTGCGAAATTGTAAATTTTTAAATTTAATATTTTTTTGTTTTAACAGACGTATTTAGAATACTATTAGAAATTTGTTTCTTATTTCTTGATAAATTAGGAATTTACATACGTTTTATAGCTTTTTTTTATACTTTCAGATTTGATAAAATAATTTCTCAATATATTCTACAGTTTTTGAATTAGAGCATAAGTAATTTATTACTTTCGAAATATTTTATAGCTGCTGCCATATGAACTGTGAAAATTTCGTGTCGTTTATCAGTCCAACCCCAATTTACAAAGAATGGATAAAAATACAATTTATACAGTATTTTAGTTCGAGTATTAGATAATATATTTTTTAAGATATCTGCGAATTTTCGAAAATTATTTCTTCATTTCTGAGTACCTCTATCTCCAATATCCAGAAATCATCCATAGTTTCATTTAAAGCAGCATTATACTCAATGAAGCCGCAATGTACCCTTACTTTAATTTCAACGGGAATGCTTCCACTACCTACGTATCCCTAGATAGTATTTTGGAAAGTTAGATTATGTTATTAGCCGGACAAATCTAACTAGGTAGCAACAGTTAAAAAAAAATAATTCGGCCCCTTAAAACAAAGCAATGAAACAAAGGCAAATGAAAGTTTTCATCCACGAATTTCATTTAACTCATTTCATTTATCATTAAACATTTTTATGGCATGAAATCCGTAATTTTTAGGCACAATTAAAAAATCCAAATTACCCTCCAAGTCTCCACGATCTGACCCACTGTCCACTACCGTCTTTCAGTTTGCAATTCACCGCACTCAGTAAAACAGTTTTTGTCTGATTTTTTTTTTACCTGTGCAGAGAGTACGGAATTAATTGTTTTCATTTGTCACAGTCGGTTGACACGTCTGGGCATTTGGCGAAAACTCGAAATCTCTTTGGTGCAAGGAAGGGGAAGGAACTGCAGACTGTCGAAAGGGGGGGGGGGGAGAAAATTCCCGCCTACTCACCCTGCAACAACGCATCGTAAAGCAGGTGTTTATTGGCTTCACATTCATTATGCAATGACTTAGAATTTCTAATAAAATACAAAGGAAAATGATGATACTTCATTTTCTCATATCGTTTGCACTCTCTCTCGTCTCTCTCTCATACAAAATACAGCTGCTTTTTCTTTTCCTTAAAGTTATGGTATCAAACCAATTATCTGCATTTGCTTAACGCCGAAATGGGACGCGGTTTCTAACAGTGTTTGGAACAACTTGTCTGATACAATTATTTGTTTTAGTTTCTCAAAATCGGACATTTCTCTCAATTTTAATTAATAATCAAAACTAGTTTTCAAACGTGATGCAAATTGTCTCTTGAATCTTATTTGCTTTTCTAGTAGTTTTCTTGAATTACTCTAGGCACAGCTGAGGGGATGGTTTGAACTGTCTTGATGCAATTTTCTTTATTTTATCATAATCACCCAACTCATTTTATCATTTACGCACGAAATTACATTCGAAACTTTCTCATCTAAAAAATTTAAAAGAATTTCCACTTTATATGATTTGAGTACCTTTTTTGTTGCAAAAGCTATTTTTTAAAAAAGAAATGAAAAAAAAAGGACTATCCTTTTGAGCGATTCGGAAATCTAATAATTAAGGTTTTAAAACTTTTTATTGGCAAATCATGAGAATCGCATTGCTCAATTTTATTTTCTGAATAGTATTTATTTGGATTTTTAATTGTTTGTATGTTCGATCATTCTATTTCAGCTTTTGCTCTCCAATATAAATTTGTTCTAACTGTAATTCAAATAGTTTATTTTTCTCGAAGGTTTCTATTTTTACTTCCCGTTTCTCTAGTATCCTTTTTATGAGAGCAGAAATAAATTCATGTTCTTCTTTGAGCTTCTCAGTTTTCTTCATAATATTAATCAGATCTTTGATCGTCATTTTATCAGTTATTTACTCTCCCAACTCGGTTGCAGCATTGCTGCAAATCAGCTTTTCGCGCGCTTTTAAACATTTTGAAAACGAAACTCTGTTATAAAACTCAACACAATTTTTAACTCCTAAAAATAATAATAACACAAATTATCTCATGGGAGTGAATGACCACAAAGCTCAAATTATTTTATGGGAATAAATGACCACAAAGCTCATGCAGCTTCCTCAATACTCGTAGTGATCTAATACCAACCAACAACATTTCTATAGTTTTCAGTTTGAAACGCTTAGTAGCTCTAACCAAAACGGAATCGAAACTTCTCAAAATAAAATTCTTCAAAATTGCCTAATGTCTTTCTCCATCTCGACAGATCACACGTTTACAGATTCTCAAGAACTTTAGTTTTTAACACTATTTATTTAGCGTTCACACTTAAGATGTAAAACATAACGCTAGAACCTCATTGCTTATACATTACACGAAGTTGTAGATAGCGCTGCGACTACAACTCTTGTCAGTGGTTACAGAACAACTCAGTTACAACATACAGTCGAATCCGGTTAATTGGACCACCAGATAATCGGACCAGCCGCTTATTCGGACCGAATCTCAAAGAACCGACACAAATCCTATGTACATAAGCCTAATATTATTCGCTTATTTGAACCAAAATTCCGTTTAAACGGACCAAAGAACGCGGCGGGGAAGATGAAAAAGAAGCCACAAGTCGCCTGTGTACAGCAAGAAGTCCGAAAGGGAAAAGAACCAGTGGGAGGTGAGCAAGCCCTTTGTTTCTTAGAACGGGCAGCTCGGTAGTAAGTTCTTCAAACGTTGACTAGAATTTGATAAAAACTTTTTTTTTATTATGCTTGGCATGCTGAGTATCATGCAGATCGTTTTGAAGAATTTGTTTGTTAATTTATTTTTCAATGAATAAAGTTCCTAAGCAACAATAGTTCTTGTTTGTATGTTTGCCATACGCGTGTACTTCACAATAAAGGTCATAATGACATTTTAATATATTACGTATAGCACGTCTCGTCTTGCAACATAGGGCAAGTTCGTGTAATCGGACCAGCCGGTTATTAGGACCAAAATGATCGCGTCCCGATGTGGTCCGATTAACCGGAATCGACTGTATATAAATTTGTAACACACACACATATAAATATAAATTCTGTGACATATAAAATATTAGTACGACAATGTTTGGTTACATTCAAACTTTTAAACTATTATTTAATAAATTAAAATTTAAATAAAAGTGTTTTTTAAAGATATTAGGATTGTTCATTAATTTTTTATACTTTATTTCTCTTGACGTACCAAATAAAAATGATTTTGTGAGTTAGTTGTTTTTAGTTAGTTAATAGTTTAATTCCTGGAACTTTATTATTTTTTAATACTCTTTGATAAGAGTTAAATGCTTGAATCTGTATGTAAGCAAAATATAATATAATAATTTAGATTTTTTTTTCAAAAATCTGAAGCAAATAATTTTAAAATAAAGGAATAAAACGTAGATGCTTTTACAAAATAAAAAAATAAAAATAAATGCTTAACGTTCATTAAGTAAAAAATATTTTGATAGGTTTAAGCTTAAATATCTCTTATCAATATATAAAAATATACGTTTTTAATAATTGATCAAACTGCATTGATCAATTATTACAAAGGGTGCCTTTTAAAGGGTCAGGGGACTTTGAAATGAGTCATCAAACGACAAAAATATGAAATGTCCTTTTTACTGTTTTATCACCGAAATATACGGCATGTTTAAATTCGACCAAAACAGCATTGTTCAATAAAAGGAATATTTGAAGGAATAAATAAATAATTTAATGACTTTTTCTGAAATCGGTTGAAGGAATAAATAAATAATTTAATGACTTTTTCTGAAATCGGTATTCTATTTAGATAATCTTTCAAATGTTCCAGGCATCTTATTTTTTGAGTAAATTGCTTTAAAGCTCATAATAAAGATATCAATTTAATATTAAAAGAAAATGTAACATGTATTTCTTATTTCGAGTATTTTTTTAAAATTATTGAAAGTCAATTTTAATTCAACAAAAAACACGTATCTTATGAAAATTCAGTGCGAGCTTATAAAACCATTTCTAAAATCGTACTTTTAATTAGAATTACTAAATCATACTCAGTTTAGTTGTAAATAAATTTATAGAAGGGGAAAAAAAATAAAAAGTTAAAAATTAAATCGACACGTATAAATTTTTCAAAAAT
>JAPMOQ010022466.1:0-33438 GCA_026543055.1 Argiope trifasciata
GTCCGAATCATCAACGCTTTAATGTGTTTCGATTATACACAAGCTCAGGACATTGATATATTTGAAATACATTGAGTACATGTATAATATATGCAATATACAATGAACATTCTAGTGCGTTTAATGGCACAATCTGATTTGATGTTTCAAAGAATCAAAAGAAAACTTCCAGATTGCCTATTATTAAACGGAACCACAGACAGAATTAAATGAGGTATTTAGTAATTCGTTTCAAAAGATTTCAACATATTAAGAGAAACAAGTTCTTGACACATTCATTTTCGTGCTATACAAATTTGATTCAATGTTGCAGCATAGTAAAATCAAAACAATACAATAAATTTACATTGTGTGTAATAAATATTGCGCCACATAACATATGCTTTCAAACAACAATACAACTTCACATTAAGAGAAATGAATAGCGCTTTGCTTAGCATGATGCCTTCAAACAGTACAGAAATCTTATTTCGTGTGAAATAAATATTGCAATATCTTACATGAAGCATTCAAAAGACATTACAGTTTAGCATTGCGTTAAGTATATATCGCACCACATAATATGACATATTCAAACACATAGTAACTTTACATTATATAAATAAACCATCACATCTTCTAATATGATAAATTCTTTTTAATCCCATAGTCATCCCAGAAAGCGATGTCGCCAGCACACATTTCAAAGGAGCCAATTAAAGGGGACTGGAAACTAAATTTAATTATCTAAAGCAATTGCAAAATTTTTGTTTATTCTTTTGGTTAATAGATTATGATTATACGAAATCTCTACTTTCTGTCTTATATGATTATACGAATTATACGATTACGAATATCTTATATGATCATACTATTATGATTATATGAAATCTCTACTTTCTCTCTAGAGAAAGTAGAGATTTCGTATAATCATAATCTATTCGATTATGTCTATCTTTTCAGATGCCAAGAAAATATTGTAGCTGTCGCTTTCTTTACGGAATACGTTCTGCAAAATAAGCTGCATTGGTTATTGTTTATCCAACAGAAGCCTACTTCAATGGAATGGCAAATTTCTAATCTCTCCAGAATTAAATGGCCTATTCGCAGGAATGTTATACTAATGTTTTGTATAACATTCGATCCAAAAAAAAAGAAATAAGGATATTTTTTTTATCTTTTATTGTATTATCACAAGGTTTTTCATAGGATAACTGATCAAATAACATGATAGTTTAAATCCCGCTGGCGTAGTATGGGTATCTATACGTACTATAAAGAATGAAGAAAAGAAACCTTCTATATAACATTTCAATCGTTCTTGAAGAATTTAAAGAAAGAGCTAGTGTTAGCCTTCTGCAGGTATAATCCATTAATATCTGAAAATTAATATTTAAAATCCCTTAATTCACGCTGAGGTTATCAATCGTATGAATAATTATTATCACGACCATCTGAAGCTGGGAAATAAAAATATAAAATTACGAAAAGTTTAACCTGGCTCAACATTCCTATTAAAGAAAGCTACGTTATACCTTCAAGCGTTTATTTAAGGTGCGGGTTTCCCAAAGGATGTTATCGAATTTATCATTTGGTAAGATGTGAATAGTATTCTTAGATCCTGTGAAATTAATATCATTTATAATGCGTTCAAACATTGCAAAAGTGAAATGTTATTACATATTCACTTCAAAATGCATGCATGATCAAGCTTACCATTGATATTCCATTCTTTACAAGTTATAGAAACAACACAAACATGTAGAACGAATGCCATATAACAGAAACATTCTATTTACAAGTGAACGCTTTGACATTTAACATCGAACATAATTGTACAATTTCCGATATTATCATTATACCCGGATTAATTGATGTTATTGCTAATTACACTACTTGAAATATCTTCAAATATTACATAAACGAGGACATTTGATTTGACGCCCATAACATTGCCATAAAGTAACAACAAGTGCATACATATTTAAACAGACATTACCACACTGTATTTATTTAATATACCGACAGGTTTTTTTTTCGTAAAATGAAAGACGGTCACATTGACACAAACAGACACTTCACGACAATTATTTGCAATAAAACATGTAGTATACAACAAATGTCAGCAAAAAAGTCTGAACATGAATTTTTTCATAATGGAGTTTTGGTATATTTACCGAAAATAATTAAAACTTTGTTGTATTAATATCGATTAATTTAATTAATGCTGCCAATGAAAAACTCACTCCTCTAAAAAAAAGCATATTATTTCAAAGCCCTTTTAATGACAGCACTTGATGCCACATTAATTAATAAGTTAATAAACTTTTTAATATATTATGGAATACGGGAGAACTCTCATGAAATTTACATTTTATGCATTTTGCAATAAACATTGTATATGTTCATTAAGTACTCTGTCTTATGATTGAAAAAAAAATCTTAATTTAATCTGAATGAAAATATTCAGCAATGAAAATGTGGCATTTGTCAATAAACAATAATTCTAACAATATCAGTAACAATAATTACTAATTACAAAGACTTTTCCACTAAATCATAAATTAATCTTAGAAGTAGAATAATAAACTAATTTAAGAACTTAAAAATTGTCTAAATAGTGTTAACAATATTTTACATTTTCTCATCTGCCTTGAAACTCTAATTACTTTATCCAACATTTAACATAAATGCACTTTTAAGTAACTTGCAACTTGATCTCAAAAACGTTATAAATCCTTTATATTATGCTAGTTCTTCAAACAAGTCATTTAATTAAATTTCATATGAAAGAAATTATATATTCTGCTGTCATTTTCAACACTTAGTAAATAAAGATTTTTAGAATTAAAATACTCTGTAAAAGTGTAAAAAATAATTGTTTTTAAAATAATAAATTTATGTTTGCAAAATATATTTCATTGTTTATTCAATAATATTCAATTTCAATAATATATGGATGTTTAAAGTTATCATAGAAAATGAAACATTTGTTTAAAAAGCAAAAAAAAAATGGAAGAGCAGGTTTCATATAATGGAAATTAATAAGTTTCATTCTTTCAATATCTTATGAAAAATTTTAATTACCGTTTTATAGAATTCATCATAAATAAAAACGAGATGATTGCTTCCTTATAGACAAAAATAAAATCAAATAAACTTAAATATGCAAATTTCTATAACTGGTTTGATAAAATATTTTGATAATTTTTGAAACTTTTCTCCGTTGAATTCTCATTTGAAAGCTTATGCTTATGAAAAAACATAATACATATTTAAGATATATATTATATTTTAAAATATTTACAGATATATTTTATAAATATAATATATATCTAAGACACCAAATTATATTAAAAAGTAATAACTGTAAAATTTCGTTAACAAAAAAAAGAAAGTGAAGAAATCAATATTCCAAGAAATTTTTGCCTTTAAAATCTTTTTAGGAATAAATTTTTCATTAAAAATACTTTTTTAATTCTATATATTATATGAAATTTGAACTCTTTGTTCTCATTTCTGCATGCTGATTTACATTATCATCATTTCTTTTTTTTAATTCAATTAGTACAATAACATACTATAAAATGTTTTTTAACAGAGGCAAACTGAAATGCCATGGATGTTCCGTTGTATTTTGAGTAGCTTTAGCGCCCTCTGGAACAATTTGTTCTACTTTTTTTTACTAAATAACAACTTATTCCTTTGGCATATTTAAATCTGAGCTAAACTCTCTCTCATTACAAATAATTTTCAAATTTTTGCTACCATCCGTTACATACTAAAATGTAAATATATTTTCACATTAACATTTATGTGTTAATCGTTATAATTAGAATTCGATAATAGAACAAACCAATTGATAATTTTTTGAAAGATTAATAAATAATAAATAAAGCATAAATAATAAATAAAGTAAAATAAAGTATAATTTAAAATACTTAATGATAATTATAAATCGAATGAAATCAAAATAAGTCTATTTCATGAATTAAAAGTAAATTTAAAAGCAAAATAAGATTTGAATTGCTTTGTATAATATGAATAATTATATTTATACACACGTATAGAAATAAATACATATTTATATATTTTTTACATTTCTGGAAACTGTTGTCCCAAGTTTCAAAAGTTAACGTACAGTACAATACAACTCTTCAGTACTCTTGGGGAAAATATTGAAAATTCAACGAACAAATACAAGATAACACTTAACATTAACTGTGCGCGTCCAATCAGTTTCATGCCACAAAATACACTCGTAAATTTTATATACAAATTGAAGAAATCTCTTGAATTCTCATTGCCTTGCAACTCTCAATAAATGTAAGCTCGTCTAGTCACCTTTGTCAAAAGAGCACATGATTCACAGTTCACTACAAGTGACTCGTTACATGTGCAATTCGCTTCTTCCGTATGATAATCACAGCATGATTCGTGATTAGAATTCAGAACAAGCGACTTAACTGAGGTGCAATTCACTTTTCCTACGTCATGCCAGCAAACACTTACAAGAGTTTTTCCTCTTTTGCTAGTCATAATAAATGGCTAATGAAACTTCATATCTATATAAGCAATAGACAGCAAATTCAAAAATAGGAATGTCATGCTAACTGTTGAAATGTGCATTTATCTCGATTAAAAGCATTGATAAAGCAGAAACCATACAAAAAGTATATAAACAGCACATCTAAAATAGTAGGGGATAAGGTATTCAGTCTTTTGGAGATATTATGGTCTTTAAATACAAGTTGTTTGTTTTTTAAACTATTTTAAGAGAAGAAAAAAATTATTTCCAGATTTATAAAACTTAGTAGATCAATAAGAACTCTTCGACAGAATCTACAGAAATCTTGTGTTGTTAAGGTGTTTAATAACTATAAAACACACTTTCTTTTTTCAAAGAAACTGTAAAAAATTTTAAGGATAATTCTCATTTGATATCTTTGAAAAAAAATCTACAGCTGGAACAAAACATAAACTTTAAAAATTATATATTATTAAAAAATCAAAAACTCTATGGGTAATATCTTACCTCACTTCTAAGAAATTAATTAAAAACTATAAAGAAACGAATATTTTTTTAATTTTTAAAATATTTAATCATGAGCTGGATATTTTCATCAGCTAATATTTTCCTCCTTTACTATTCCATTGCTAAATTTAGAAAAAAATATTTTAATTTTTATGAAAATATAGTTTTTTATTTCTTGATTTTTATAAAATAAAGGAAAATACAATAGGTATGAAAAATATTCAAATTTTTTTAACTTGCATGAAGTTACATTTTAAGTTACCTCCACTTCTTTAGAAATTCATTTACATTTTCTCACTTTCTAATTTGAATCAATTTTTTAAAAAATGAAAAGTTAATCATATTATGCTATTAAGAAACTGACGTATTTTTAAATTTATAGTAATGCCATTTCTCAGAAACAATCATTTCTAATGTGATAAATTGCAGCTTTCTATTCTATTTTCAGGAAGCACGCTCATTATATGTCTATGTATCTTTCCTTCAACAATATACATTATATACACTTCCAGAAACTAATTATAATTATGTGTTATTAGAATAAGTATATTTAAAATATGGGAAATGTATTTAAAACTTTCTATTAAAATCTATTCTGTTTATCTATAAAATATTCTTCCTAACTGAAAGCAAACATACATGTTTTCTTATATAATTTAGAACTTAATGGTGTGTTTTTTTTCAGCATTATTTTTTTGTAATATCAAAAAGATATTTAATCGTAAATTTTAATCTTTTTCTTTCTTTTCTTGATCAAAATTTCAGTATATTTTCTATTTAAAAGTGCAAAAATAATCCTTCAGCAACTTATAGAAGGGTTAATTTAAAATTTTAAAATTTATTTTTTGTCATAGTTAAAATTGCTTCTCAAATGCATCAGCATTAATAATCTGAAATTTTTTTCAATGTATCTTTTTCTTTTTCACATCTATTTTTAGTTTTCAATAAAAACTTATAACTGAATTTCGTACAAATTTGTTCTTTTTCAATTTTCTTTTTTTTTATTCTTTTGTAATGGGAATTCATTTAAATCTTTTTCAATAAGTTATCGAATCGCCGATTCGATCGCCTTCTGCCTCTCGCTCATGGTCTCACAAAGACAAACTCATTATAATGATTCCATCGATTCTCTTCAAAGTCAATCCCTGGCTTGAGAGGCTCATTCCCGCTCCCGGATGTCCCGGATCCGGCTGCTGCCACACAGCGGAATCCAGATTCCTGCAAATTATCGAATGCTTGCTCCAGGAAATTGTGCTTCAAGAAAAACCGTGCTGTGTATCGATTTTCATTGACCCTATCGGGATCTCTGGACTCATTTAAAGTATCTCCAAAGACCTCTCGACATAAGGTCACTCGCCCACAGACCAATATCCTCGTCAGCTTCCGAAACTTGACATCAGCCAGTCCGTCGCGTCCGAAAGCGAACGAACCACGATATCCGATGGTCAGATATCCAGGCTGACCTGTAGCTTGCATCAGACCACCTGGTGATGTTGGTGTGGACACGGAAGACATTCTGGGTAGAGACACGGGCTGGGGTGCTGCCGTCGATAGGGAATCCACACAAGCCATTAAATCAGCCATGTTGAAATACTCAGCCTCGTTCTTCAGGCGTTCCTTCTCGTGGAAGTTTTCCGGAAGCACAAGCTTCTGGTTCCTCAGGAAGTCGAGGACATACCGAAAGAGGACACCATCCCTGTCCACGAAATAGCGTCCTTTGGCATCTTTTCCAATCCCTTCTTTGCCTGTGAAGATTTGGCCCAAAAGACATTTAGTGTCTTTGGTTAGTGTGCTTAAGGATGTGGTGTATAGAACACCTCCGACATTCAGTTCGACGACTGATGGAAAATCATCGCTCCCTTCCGATTCCATGCTCCGCCAAACGCAAGTCTGAAAGAAATATTATAACATTAACATTGCAATACAATTCATGCAAAATTATTGATAATGATATCTACTTAGAAATTTTAAATAAAGCTACTCAATTATTTTTTGTACTGTTCTTCTTTTATACGATTAACATTACAGCAAAATTTATGCAAAATTAATGATAAAGTTACCTACTTAGTTAAAATATTTAAATAAAGCTATTCCATTATTTTTTGTACTGTGCTTCCTTTATACGATTCACATTATAGCAAAATTAATGATAAAGATGCCTAATTAGTTAGAAATTTTAAATAAAGCTAATTCAATATTTTTTGTGCTTGCTTCTTTCATAAGATTAACATTGTAGCAGAATTACTGATAAAGATGCCTACTTAGTTAGAACTTTTAAATAAAGCTAATTCAATATTTTTGTACTGTGCTTCTTTTATAAGATTAATATTACAGCAAAATTGATGATAAAGATGCCTACTTAGTTAGAAATTTTAAATAAAGCTATTCCAATGTTTTTGTACTGTGTTTCTTTTATACGATTAACATTACAGCAAACTTTATGCAAAATCAATGATGAAGATACCTACTTAGTTAAAAATTTTTAATGAAGCTAATTCAATATTTTTATACTGAGATATTTTTAAACTGAATAAAATTATTTTACATAAAAAATTATTTACGAAGCATACATATAAAATAACTGTACAGCGTTTAAATATAATAAAAAAGTGATATTTCAAAAAAGATAATTTTATGTCGATACAATCATGAAAAACACAAGGATTATTCAAATTTATAACAACAAATTCCAATTAAGTCTGAAATTTACTATCATTGCCCCATTATTTATGCAGAAATGCAGTGAAAGAAATGTTTTTGGCAACCTCTCTTTTATAAGCAAATAAACAATAATGCGCTTAAGAATTTTAAAAAAACTCATTTCATCTTCAAGCATCTGATTTCAAAGCTTATTCCTGGGTGTATTATTTTAATTAGTTGAAATTATACCTGAACCAACAATCTTTATCGATTAAATGAGCAATATTTAATCTTGTTTGGCTTATTTAGAAAAAAAACTTGGGCCTATAAACTGAATGCTGATTCCAAAATAAAACTACATTAGCAGACGATAGATGATGCAAAAACTGTGAAAAGGGTCTCTGAAATAAAAAAGGGGATAAATTGCCAATGTGTTACCTTCAAATCACTTCAAAAACCTCAAACTGAAACAACAGCTTTTTCTTAAATGATAAATTTGAACAAAATGCATTCAATTATATAATTATGAAAGTCGTTTGACGAACAATCAAGCGATTTGGACTTTGTGTCGTAATGGCACGAATAGAAATTGGATGTAATTTATTTCTAAATGAATAATATAATTTCAGAAATTGAAACTACTGTACAAAAAAAATTACAAAGTTTCTTTAGAATTTCATTCGCCTAACGATTGTCTAACAACTTATGTATTATAATTGTTGATAAAATTGGAAATATTTATTTTAAGTTTTCTTGAAAGATGGTTTAGAAAACAAAAATTGTTGTTAATGTTCTGTACAACATTTCTAACAACTATTATATAATATATCTAAGCTGATTTTAAAAAGTATAGAGTCAATTTAAATGTAAGGAAAATAAATAAAAAAATACCTAAAAAAGGAAATCTATGATCTGAAATTTCAAGTTATGTGAGAACAACAGTATTTTTAAGTCATTACTTGTCTTAATTAATTCAAGTAGGTAACTAGTTTTAAAATGGTTTGAAATACTCAAGAGACTTCTCTATCATTCACTCTCTCTCTCTTTTACTCTTTACAAAGAGAGAGAGAGAGTGATTGATTGAGAGCAAACGAAGATTTTTAACTCAACCAATTTTGAGATGAAAAAACTTATCGTATCATAAATATCGATGCATGCTTAATCTGAAAGTCTCGCGATTGTTTGAAACCAGTTTAAACTGGTTAACGACTTAAATTAATTAAGACAATTCGTAAAAATTTAATTTGGAAATCAAGTTATTACTTAAGTTGGTGATAAATTGCCAAATGTAATAACCTTCAGCATTATTTTCTAATAACCTTGTTTTAATTAGTTAAAATTATCCCTGAACCAAAAATCTTTATAGATTACGCAAATAATAGTTTAGCTTAATTGATGACTTAAATGGTTAATAAATTAAATTAATTAGGAAAGTTCGTTAGAATTCAGAAAATTAATAATTTAGAAATTAAGTTGTAACTTTAGTTGCCAATCGTTAGTTAAATCGCCAAATGTGACAACGTTCTGCATTATTTTCTAATAGCACTAAGAGCGAAAAATTGATGCCTCAAAAGCGATAAATCCCCAATTTGCTGCCTATCCATTTTGGGGCTTCATGATTTTATTGCGTCTGCATTTTAAGGCTTCAAAAACTTCAAACATAAACAACATCATATTCTCACAAAATAAAATAAAAAAAGTTATTTAAATGTGAAGTGAACTATATTGCATAAGTTAAGGAACACAGTGATTCTCACATTTACGCTGTAAAAAAATATTTAGAAATAAAAAGAATCGGTAAATAAATAAAATGTAACTGCTCCAGTTACAGTTAAATAAATCTGTTCTTGAGACTCGAAATTACGTTCTTCTTTACGTGCTTTGCCTCCGTTTTTGGAACTTTTATAATTTAATTATATTATATCACGCAATTCAAACTGCATTTACTAACTTATATTACGCTAGAAGAAAGAAAAATAATTTTGAAAAAGTATTTTATAAGCTAAATATTTTTAAGAGCTTTTTTCTTGATTGCAATGTATAAAAATTTAAGTCATTGTAAAAACCATTACTGCCTTCATTATTTTAAGAGAACATACTTTTTTATTCATTTGTTATTATTTTAAGAATTTTTACGAAATATTATGGCATAATAAAAATCAAATTTCCATAAAATTCCATTTGAAAAGAAATACTGGCGTGCTATGGATGTGAAAAAAAGCGTTCTCATGACAATTCCAATTCTTTTTTTACAGAAATATTCAATAAACATCGTACGGATTGTGCGTGCAACTAATAAATAAACGTTGCGTTGTCAAAGATTTAAGTTGTCACTTACTTTTAGCGTGTTGTCAAACATATTAGCGTGTGTGAAATAATTTTGGGCGAGATTTCTTTTTACTGTTAATTTGCTTTCTAAATCGACTAAAACTTTTGCCTTGAGAGTCTACATTTTTTTATATTTTTCTGCGGTCTTAGGTAAAGAGTATTTTCACGGAAATGCTTCACGCTTAAGTAAGTTTAAGTGAAATAGAGCAACAATTTTCCCTAGAAATGCTTTAAGTAGTGTGCTACATGTTTACTAATCAGGTACGGTTATTTATAATCCACCAAGATGGTTTGTAATGGACTAAATGGTGGAAATTTAGTTATTCAGCCTTAGGGACTCATTAACCTTTAATGGCTTTTTTATTTATAGTCTACTAGGCGAGGCTTTCTTAATATATTCAACTGAAGCACAAATGTGGTAATAAATAGTTTTACCTGTTTCTGAGCTATGAAACCAAAACTTAATGCATTATCACTTCAAGCACTTTAAAACGTATTTGCTAACTTCGAAAATTTATTACAGTATTAAATTTATTATATATTTCCTAGAGAAAACTTTATTTAAAGTGTCGATATTAAATTGGCATTATATTACACCACAATCTCTGAAATAGTCTTCTAAATTATTTTCTTTGAACAAATTTCATTTGAATAATTATATACTAATCACTAACTATATACATAAACTAGGACAGGAGTGGCGAACTTTTATGGATCAACATGCCATTTTTTCTAAAGATATGCTTAATGAAGTATATACATGTCGTCAAATACTGATAACTCTTTATTTACTAAGAAAAAATATATTTTGCACTGTATAGTAGTAAAATTTTTACTTATACGTGTAATTCAAACTAAAGTAAGATTAATGTAGCTTCTCTTGCCAAAGATTAATTGGCAAATAAATTATATTAGGATTGTAAGGTGTTATTTTTTGTAGAACTCATACTGAATCAGTTTTTTTAAGTTATTGATCTCTCTTAATCATTATTCATCTCAAATTAATGACTTTCAGATGGTAGATGAAAATGTGGTTAAAATAGCATGAACCCAACTTCTTCAAACAGTTAAATGTGTCTGGAATCGAATTCTGAATTTGCAAAATTTCATTCCTGGCATTTTTACTTTTTACTGTAAACTAGAAACCAATCAGCTGTACCTCATATTATTGAATTTCCAATCAAATGAACTATTCAAAGTTCAGTTTATCAACTTAAGTCACATGCAAACAGTTTTGAAAAGTGATGTGCCCAAAATATTGTGTCGCGTTCCATCAATGGCATGCCTGACATTGTTTTTCTATCCCTGAACTAGTATATAATTTACTTCAGTGACTCGAACACTTTTTTATCTTATGGCTCCACAATATAGTAGAATTCAATTTTATTAAATGATGAAGATAATAAATATACTATGAAGTTCCTAAGCTTTAAGACATCTCAACCCATTTTTAAAAACCACATGTATAAAATTCACTTTATCTTCAGCTCAATAAACCTGTTTAGAGATAAATATGACTCGTTCTTTACAATAGAAGCTCTATAAGTTAAAAAGAAACATTTAAGAAGAAAAAAACTGTTATTTTGTAATAAATATTTACCTAAATACAAACAATACAAACGATCCTTTTCAATATCAAAGCTTAGCTGAAATTGAATTAGATGATTAGCAAAAAAATATATATATAAATGATATCTACAATCGCAAACTGCTAGTTATAATGTGAGGACATTATTTTGTAAGTAATTATTTATCTTTATTAATATCAGTCATCAAGTTTAATACAATTTGAAACAATCACGAGGCTCCTCTCTCTCCCTCTGTATATATACATATATAGCGATGTGATAAAATTATATATATATATACACATACATGCATATATGAACATATGTATATTATTACGAATGTTACGAGTCTGTAATGCTGCTTCCCAGCGTAATTGGTTCATTCACTGTAAAGAATGATTCACAGTATTCTGTACTGGATGCTGCGGATCCCAGAGCTTGGCGAAAAAATGGCGACCATTTGGTGACGAATTTGGAGACTTTGGTGACAAAATGGAAAGTACCCGAAACATCGAGAATTTTCCCGATTCGTCCATTAGGAACCGAGATGCTTCCAGATACACCCTGATTTGTCAAGACATTTCTAGCCACTCCTCCTGAGACTTTATAAGGGCGACAGTTTCAAGCTGAGAGCAGAGTAATCGGAATCGACGTTGAATAACGAGTCCTCCAGAGGAGAAGACAAGAAGCGGCGGAGCCAAGCAAGTGCTAAACTGAGCTGTGTGCCTTGTAGTCTGTTGAGAAAGTAGCGGCGAGTACTATAGCCAGTACTGTGGATATTGTTATTACTTGTGAGCTACTGTCGTTATTGTGTGTTCATCTCGGCTGTAAATAAACGTCTGTGTTGTGTCTTTTATTAAAGGACATATCATTGTGTATTCATCTTTTCTCACATAGTATGCACCCACCATACAGGTGGGATTAATACAGGAAATTAGTGACAATATTGATGCCAAAGGATCATACATCATTGTTACGTAATGTCATATCTTTATGCTAACTCGAAATTTAAAAAGAAAAAATTCTCGCCTTTAAAAACGCCCTTAACAGAAATATTTTTTTACTCAATAAAGTATAATTGTATTGAAAAAAGTCCATTTCAAAAGGGAGAAAAAAAGACTGCAAAAAAATAAAATCCATAATAAAAAAATAATAATAAAACTAAGCACATTTCTGCTTTTGTACTTAGAAAGCGGAGGGAATTTTCTTTACGATTATTTCTTGTGTGTATTCATTTCTCTGAAAAGCTAGGAAGAATATTACTTTTCGGAAAATAAAATGTGATTAGAACTCCAAAGAACTTTTCTGAGAAATAAACACAACTGAAAAAAAATTAAAATTCGCTTTCATTCTATTATTTGTTTGGATCGCTTACTTTTCATATGATTACATTTTTAGTCTCAACTCTACTTCTTATGATACTTTAATTTTGAGAACTACGAAAAAAAAAATAACCCTCGTGACCTAGTAACATTTCTTTGTCGTGAATTCTCATATCACCTGTTTTCAAACATTCATAAAAACAAATATAAATATTCAAAGAATGCTTTTTGTTTAAATTGAATAAATTTCAGATTTGCCTTTGTATTTCCAAATCCGTATGTGAATAATTCAAAAACTTTTATGCATATCTATGAATTTCTAAAAATAAAATGTGATTAGAGTTCCAACTTTTTGCAAGAAATAAACAACACAACTGAATAAAATGAAATTTCATATTGAATTTATTAAATTCATTTTCTTTTTAAAAAGAAATCAAAAGCTTAAAAACTTCTATTTAAATTCAATATAAAAGAAAGATTATTTGGTCATTCTTATACTTTTAGTCATTATTAATGTTCACAACGCTAAAAAATTGCAATATTCTTTGAACATAATTTAACTTCACAATTGTATAAAGGCTATAACTTAAATATAATTAAGTTAATAACTTTATACAATTGTTAATTTAATTATAATTAACATTCTATCTTAAAGTTAATTAAAATTATTAAAGATATAATTAACATTAATTTTCTAAAGAAACTTTTAAATGAATCAACTTTTGAAATTAGAAAAAAAAATTTAAAAAAAAAACATGAGCAAAATTTCAAGCGATTATAGAAACTAAATCTCTAAGAATTTAGTGAAAAACAAGTTGGAGATAAAAATCAGAATTATAAACTTGTTACTCGTTTGAACATTTAATTATTTGGTAAATTAATCGTATTTGATAGTAGTTATAAAGTAAGAGTGCAGCAATTTTGCATTTCTTTGAAATCGATGAAAGTTTTAAGAAAGAGTAGAACAAAATAGGAATACTTATTAAAAATATCAATAACTATTTCATTCTAGATTAAAGAAAACAACGCAATTTGCATTAATGGAAGTTGTTCAGAGTTCAAAACAAGAACAGGTCGTATAACGATGCTTTAATCTTCCTAAATCCTCTTAAATTTCAAAATTTTTTAAAACTATGGAAGGAGGCATTTTGCATCTTTGTTTGTTTGTTTTTTTGTGACTTATATGTGTCAGAATTGCGTTCTTATTGTTTCTCAAACTGGTTTCTGTCGCTTCTAGTGCTCGGAATTTAATATAGTTTACTTTCAGAAGAGTTACTATATAAATGTTTAAAACAGCTAAGGGAGAAATTAAATCATTTCACTACAAATAAGCACTGAAATATTTTGCATAATGTTGCTTCGTGATCACATGATAAATGTGTTGTGGTTAATCCCACCTGGTTGATATGATAAATGTAGGTCATGCTCAAACCAGGTCCATGAGCCCGAATGCCTTCAAACAGTGTAACACTGCCTCAGGACTCGAGAACTGTTGGCCTTTATTGATTCCGATGCTACCCAAAATGCTGGAAAGTGTAGCTTGAGTGTGGCTCCTCACACGACGTTGTACACGAGTGTGTTCACTTCGAAATCTAGCGAGAGTTATCTGATCTCCTTGTTGTCAATCCCAATTAAAACAACTCCAGTTTGACTTTCTGCATATCATTCATGCACAAGGGCCCTCCTCCAAGATTAACAGATATCTTGCCGTACCCAAGTGACTATTTCTAAAAAAGTAAGGCAGCCACCATGAACAGTATACTTATGGCTGCCCTCTCGAATCAGACCAACAGCAATTTTATTTCCTACACATTCACATACGAAGGAACCCACTGAAAGGTGAACTTAACATTGGCAATCGAGCAATTCAAAATATAGACGATTTTCCTAATCGTGAGGTCCCCATGTCTCCAACATTCAGATAAATGCTGAATGGAGCTTCCGCTGCCACTCAGAATCTAAATGTCAGTGCAAAAAACAAACTCAGTTTTGCAAAGTTTCAAATCCTCATCAATAGCTATTTACTCTACACGGAATACTGAGAATTTGTCAGGGATTCTTACACAAATCCCAAAGCCGCTTATCAGTTTTGACAAAAAATCCAGTACCCGAAATAGCGTCTTTACCCATGCTGCCGTAGTATAGATCTGTAACACATCACAAGGAATTTTAAATCAAGATAATTTTCAAAGAAAACTGTCTAAGATATTGCTGGTGATGTGTGTTCTTGTTAGTGTATGACATGATAAAGTGCTCTCATGATAAGCATAACTGATCATGCTTAAAAAGGTCTTAAATGTGCATTGTGTTACTTACACTGAATTCTGATTTCATATCCTTTTGTCCTTCTGTCTGATTCCAAGTTCATCAAATCAAATTTTATATCTATATAATGCATTTGCCATACAAAAACTAATTTCGTGTGGAACATATAAACATGAATAAAGCCAAGTATTGAAAAGTTGAAGTTGCAACTTTAAACCATTGGCAAATCGGAGATAAATAGCTCCCGGTTTATATTTTGCATTAATGGAGGACCTAGTTACCATCAATAGCTTCCCAATTGTGAACTCACCTAAGGTATGGTATTATTTTTTCGTCCTTTTGCCATATTTTTTATAAAAGGTAAAATATAGGCACTAATGTTTTGTTTTCAGGTGCTACTTAAAACTGAAGTCCAATGCATCTATATTCGCTGATCGCTATATATCTAGTTCATATTGATAAGTTCATAAAAATTCATGAAAAGCGGAAATGCTTTATTTACGATATACATTGGCATAATTGAAAAGACATGTTAAAGCATTTAAGTTTTTAATTAACTTTCAACAAAATCTGTTCTATAAAAGTATGCCGTTATTTTATTTAATGAAACTAAAATTTTAAATCACGTGTGTCAATCATTTTAAAAAACTGCAAAACCAAACCAAGATCAACTGGTTGAAAAGCAACTACACTAATTATCATACTACAGATGTCTACATTAACCTCATCGTATTCTCATTATAATTCTAAAAGGTTCTACTGAGATAAGATATATGCGATATTGGAATGTGATAAAATAATTTGATTATTCCCAAGAATATCAAAATAAGAGACGCCTTTTAAACAGTTTATGATAAAATATAATTGAGTAGGAAATTTGTTTCAAAGTATAATGCACCTTTAACAACCATTTAAATTTTTCTATTCGTTAAAACATATTTTTATTTTGATTATCCCAAGAATTAATTCTGGTTTACAATTATTTTCTAATCAAATCTACTCCGCTATAATTAAGAGATAGCATCTCTATTTTATTAGGCTATTTTTATACTATTTTATGATATCTTTTATTCGTAATTCGTAGAATATATTGCGATAATGCTGTTGGATGTTCTACGCTAACAGAAATAGAAGGAATAATCTATTTCGATAAAAGCTCCAAATCATAACTGTAAATAGCTGCGATGCACATTTTAAAACATAATTTGATTATGATATGAAATAGTAAAACAAATAATTTCAGATTTCATATGAATAGACAAATTGTTGAATATATGTAACAAAACTGTTTTGCTCATCTATTCCTAGATAAATATTTTGATACTTTGTTCAAATGCAATCCACGTAAGCTGCTTTTCTCTCCAAATTAATTCCTTTTAGCGTAAAATATCCAACAATATTGTTTAAATATCTACACGATATTGTATATCATTCAGAATTTTAAAAAAGTCATTGAGATATCGTACAATATCTTGAACTGATTAGATACAATACGAAATATATATATATATATATATATATACATTGTTATTTAAACTAACATTTTTTTATGTACTTTAAAATTTGTAAAGAAATCAATCAATATGACACATAACAAAAAAAGTAACAAAAGTCAAAAATAAATATGGTGAGATATATATTCATGATTTATTTATTTTTTACGAGATAACGATATTCCAAATGCCGATCAATATTGTGCATACATGGTAACAATATTGTTGGACAATTTGTTCTATTAGATTAAATACATATAATTAGATATTATATGATATAATGCGTTGTTTATATAAGTATAACGTCGTATGGATATTCCACCTTCAGTAAAATCAGGTAGAATCAGAAATGCATTCATAAAATTTCGTATTCAGCAAAACAACTAATGCATATGAGATAATTACAGAGAGTTAGTTCCAGATGCTAAAAGGTTGCTGAAATAATGAGATTCAGGCTCAAATCATTACAAGTTTGGAGCTTTCAACAATAAAAAAGGAAAGAAATTTCTGACCATCTGGTTCTGAGAAGTCATTAGTCAAATAGCAACACTGACAAACAAAATGGCTTTGAATTCTCAAAACGTTTGGTACGCAAAAGCTGCATGTCATTATTGATAATCAATCTGAGACTGCTGACCTTTTGTTTCATTTGTGGACGGAACAAAAGTTTTCGATTTCATTACAATTCAAATATCCATAATGAAATTTTTGTTTAAATTTTTTTAATTATATTTTTAGTGTATCTTTTAAATCGTAAAACTCATATTTATTAATATATTAATCTTATTAACAGAAATGAAAGCATTGAGAAGAATTTTCCTTTCCATATTTATAACTACATTTAATACCCTGTTAAAACAAAATGTGCAGTAATATTGCTGTGATATCTTCACGACATTATTTAAAATATTGAACAACATCGCAGATATATCTTACATTATTCTAATACAACTTCTGTATATCTATATACATTTACTAAATTTAATACCCTATTGACCCAAAATGCGCAACAGTATTATTACGATAACTTCCCGATATTATTCGGCTTGCAGAATATTGAATAACATCGTAGATAAACCGTAAAATATCTAATACTACAATTTCATTTTCATATACATTTATTAAATCTAATACCCTACTGGTACAAAATGTGCAACAGTATTATTATGATATCTTTCTGATATTATTCGGCTTGCAGAATGTCGAATAACATCGTCGATGTCCCTTAAAATATCTAACACAACGATATCGTTTTCATGTACATTTGAAATCGAATCTAATTTACATCTAATACTCTGTTGGCACAAAATGCGTAACAGTATTGTTACGATATCTTTCCAATATTATCCGGCGTGCAAAATAGCGAATAACATTGTAGATATACCGTAAATTATCTAATACTGCAATTTCGTTTTCATATGTATTTACTAAATATATAATTATATTAGCTTATATTGCGCAGCAACAATATCTTAGCGATATTATTCGGCATATAAAATATCGAGTAACATCGAAAATGCACAGTGCAATGTCTAATTCTATATTACAAAATAATGATAGCTCGTTAGAGTATTGATATTTGCCAACTTGTACTGTTTTTAAATTATAGAATTATTTCCGATTAAGTAAAGGCTGACTGAAATACTCTCAATTAATACTATCCTAATCCAGGTCAAAGTTTTCGTGGGTGGATGTTTAAAAGGTATAACCATTTTAATAATTACTTGATATTCTGTAATTTTTTTAGGAATATTGTAAAGAACGGCATATTGTTCTTGAATTCCAAAAGACTTGTCATACATCATACTAAAATGATAAAATACTTATTTATCATAAAATATTTTAATTATATCGAATAAAAGAAAATACACTTTAACAGAAAAGCAATTATACACCAGAAACCATTGAGTTGCAGATAAAAATAAATCACGAAATAAGCATATTATCATTCATATAAACATAAAGGGTGGGGAAAGATAATTTTTTTATCATAATATAATAATCTAATGCATAAGGCGTAGAATCTTTGAAGAATAACTTTTGGATAAAAGTAGATTTTAAATTATTTGTCCCATAAATATCAGTAGATTTATTTAAATTTAAAAAAAAAAAATTCTCCATGCAAGTTAAATTTAGAGCAACAAAAGCCTGGATGTTAAATTTTTTCCCTTACTTTCTCGGAAAGGAAACTTTCATTTACAAAATTCCAAAACGTTACCTAGGAAGGGCCAAATGCAATTTCTCTAAATCTTGGCAATAAGGATTTGGATCATCACCATTATCGGGATCAGTGTATGGACAGCGATAGGTTCTGTAGTAGATCCTATTCTCAGAGCAAAGATGGCATTGGATCTCACGAGGGAAATTCCATTAAAGATGAATGGTGACACTAAGAAGAGGGGATTCGCATTGTAAGTGGTCCAATGAATTGTTTAGATTTAGAAAGACATGTAATTACTCAGGTTCTAACCTCTATCATTATTTTAAAGATGTAGACGAAAATCGATTGCTCGAACAGAAATGCGGTATGTCAAATCATGAGCAGTGTCAGAATATGGTAACCTTTCACTATGTGGGTAGAATTTACCATAGGGTAGTAATCTTGTTTAACCTTCTTTGGGGATCCTAGTATGATGTGAAAATATCTATGCGTCTGATTTAGAGAAAAATTGTTTAGAAATTCCAAATAATGACATAACAGAAACATGATGATATAACTTTCCAAAAAAGAAGGGTTTTTTTATTATAAAAAAACTATTCATTAAAAAAACTATGATAGGAAAAAAAAGTTTTCATGTTTTCATTATTAAAAAAAGTAATAAAAAATTCATATAAGTTTTTTTAGATACATGACCAATTAAAGCATTTATTTTTTAAAAAAGAAATCAAATGAGATGCCTTATTTACAGCTCAGAAATGTAAGGTCATTTTTGCAATCTTTTGAAGCTTCATAAGGAATAAATACTTGACAGAAAAAAAATATCAGAAAGATTATGAAACATAAATTCTACTTCATTGACTTTGTTTGATTAAGGTAAAAGAAGTTGAAATCTTGGATTGCAGTAAAAGAAAAGAAATTTTACTTCAGAGAGGATATTAGACTAAGGTAAGAGGAGTTGAAATCTTGGATTGCAGAAAAGAAAATAAATTTTACTTCCGAGATTATGTTAGATAAAGATAAGATAAGATGGAATCTTGGAATGCAGAAAAGAAATTTTTCTTCAGAGATGATGTTAGATTAAAATAAGAAGAGGTGAATTCTTAGATTGCAGAAAAGAAATTTTTCTTCAGAAGTGATGTTAGATTAAGATAAGAGGAGATGAAATCTTGAATTGCAGAAAGAAATTTTTCTTCAGAGATGATGTTAGATGAAGATAAAAGGATATGGAATCTTGGATTGCAGAAATGAAATTTTACTTCAGAGATGATATTAGATTAAGGTAAGAGGAGTTGAAATCTTGGATTGCAGAAAATAAAATAAATTTTACTTCAAAGATTATGTTATATTAAGATAAGAGGGGATGGAATCTTCGATTGCAGAAAAGAATTTTTTTTTCAGAGATGATATTAGATTAACATAAGAGGAGATGGAATCTTGGATTGCAGAAAAGAATTTTTTTTTCAGAGATGATGTTAGATTAAGATAATAGGAGATGGAATCTTAGATTGCAGAAAAGAAAATAAATTTTACTTCAGAGATGATGTTAGATTAAAATAAGAGGAGATGGAATCTTGGATTGCAGAAAAGAATTTTTTTTTCAGAGATGATATTATATTAAGATAAGAAAAGATGGAATCTTGGATTGCAGAAAAGAAATTTTTTCAGAGATGATGTTAGATTAAGATAAGAGGAGATGGAATCTTGGATAGCAGAAAAGAAATTTTTATTCAGAGATGATGTTATATTAAGATAAGAGGAGATGGAATCTTGGATTGCAGAAAAGAAAATAAATTTTACTTCGGAGATGATGTTAGATTAAGATAAGAGGAGATGAAATCTTGGATTGCTCTAAAAAAAATTTACTTCAGAGATGATGTTAGATTAAGATAAGAGGAGATGGAATCTTGGATTGCAGTAAAGAAAATAAATTTTATTAGTGATGATGCTACATTAAGATAAAAGAAAATCGAATCTCAGATTGCAGAGAAAGAAAACAAATTTGATCAAAACTCAGAAAAGAAGGAACAAACTTTTATAATGGTTTTCAGTTAAGCTTACAGAAAATGAAATCATAGACTGCTGAAATTCTGATTTGTTGAGAAAGTTTTTTGAAAAAGAGAAGTGAAATACATAATCGTGTAACAAGTCCATTTAAATTCCACGTTCTTCCACCACTTAATTTTAAAAAAATCATTTCACTAACATGTAAACTGAAACTGTAGATAAATGAAAACAGGCATCTGAATGAGGAGGCAAAATAATATACAAATTAAATTTCATTTATTTACAAGTTTCATTATATCGATACTATTCGATTATATTGCAAAGTTAACACTTTTATCTGAATGTTCTTTGGTATGTCTATGAATCTATTTGCATCTCTTGTAAATCGAAACGTTGCCTATTCCTCAAAGCATATTGAAGAATACACAAAAAAAGATTGATAAGATAACAATTGTTGTAAAAAAATCATATTAATTAATAGCAAATTGTGATTGAAAAGTATGTAAATTAGTCTTATGTAAAATGATACAAATTAAAAACATACCAGAAAAAGATCGTAATCTGAATTTCTTATATTTTTAAAAGGTGGGAGAAAGAAAGTGGTTCTAGAATGTATTTCACAAATAATTTTTTATAAAATTAGTACCATCCATTAGAACTGAAAAATGAAATTGAAATTACAGTTACATCACCTAATTCATTCGATGAAGAGAAATCCCTTAAAGTCTTTCAGAATTTTCAAATTCTTTTAATTTAAATAATGTACTGAAGTTGAGATTTTCATTATGATAATCCACATCATTTTCTGAAATTTAATGTAGAATCTTTTGAAAAGAAACCTGTAATACATTTTAACAAATGTAAAATTAATCATGTTGAGGAAATTAATTGAGTAATTGATCTGTAAAAAATCGGGAATATCTTGCCCAGTTCCTATTCATATTCTTCATCTAGGATATCTCTAATATAAGTAATTAAACATCGATTAAAACTGCAAATAATGTGTTGAAACTAATATAACTATAGGTATTTGAAATGAGAAACTTGATGCTAAAGTTACTGCAATCAATTTCTTTGAATTTCAAAGGAGGATTCTCTTGTTGTGAAAGAAAAAAGAATCAAAATGAAATTAAAAAAAGAAAAAAGAAAATGAAATAAAAAAAATAAAAATCTCAAATTTCAAGTTATCATGTGAGAACATTATTATTTTTAAGTTATTATTTCTCTTAATTAATTCAAGTCATTAACCAACCCATTTTTCTAGCTGGGAAACAATATTTTGAATCACAACCGATTTTGAAATGAAAAAAAAAAAGTTTTTCTAAATATCGACGCATGCGTAATATGATAGTACCGTGAACGTTTCAAAACAGTTTAAACTGGTTAATGATTTAAATTAATTAAGACAATTCTAAGAATTTAATTTGGAAATCAAGTTAAAACTTTAGTTGGCGATAAATCGCCAAATGTAACAACCTTCAGCGTTATTTTCTAATAACCTTATTTTAATTAGATGAAATTATCTCTGAACCAACAATCTTTATAGATTAAGCAAACAATATTTTAACTTGTTTGTTTTATTTTTAAAAAACATTGCGTGAGTTAGGAAATAATACCGTCATTTCTAAGAGAAAAACTACAATAGCAGACGATAGATAATTCAAAAGCTATATAGCGAAAACCAACTCCAAAATGATACTACATTAGTAAACAATAGATAATGGAAAAACTGCACTGCGAAAGCCGACTTCAAAATAAAACTTTATTAGCAGACTATAGATATTTCAAAATCTATACTGTGAAAGTCGACTCCAAAATAAAAAAAGAGATAATTCGCTAATATGTTGCCTTCACATCTTGAGGCTCCAAAACCCTCAAGCTAAAACAATATCATGTTCTCACATGATAAAAACGAGGACTTCAGCGTCTTATTTCACGGGTCTTACCGTTTTATAATAAATTAATAAAGTAAGAATTTACACAGAAAAGAGATTAAATAATTTTCAGGGGAATTAAAATCACAATTTGATATATCTTTTTACGTTATAATATTGATGATAAATATAAAGGAATAATAATCGAACATGTATGCATAACAGAATTATTAGGGATTATAACACCCAAGGAAATTATAATACTAATCGTTAACTTAACTGGGTTGGTTTGGAATTTTTTTTATGTCTTCTTGACAGGATGGACACAAAATCTTATTAGCCCAATAGACATGCAAAAGATGAACAGCCTTCCGATCTTCGAAGAGTATCATCTATTTTTAAGTAGTATCGGTATATCACATAAAAGTATAATAAGTTTTTTACAGGCCTTATTTAATCTATTAATGATTCAAAAGAAACTTTTTGTGAATCGCCATTCTATTAATAAAGCACAATATGCCGACAGATAGGTATTCTACTGCCGTAAGATGAAACAGAGATCCACTACCAAGATTTTCTTAAGGAATCCCCAAAGCTATCAGATTCTATTTCCATTCACCTTAGCATAGGTAAAAGAGTGCCCTTGAACTTTAAAGTTTTGTGATCTCCTTGAAGTCCATCTAAATATTATTTTTAAATAAGCATTTACTTCATATTCTTTCAATAAGTTATTCAACATTTATAGATCATGGTACATGATTAACTCAAATTATCTAAATAAAATATATATTTTGTATATACGACTTTAATAGTAGTGTATAGACTTTAATAATAGTGTACAAAAGTTAGAAAATTTAGTTACCAAAATCGTTAATAGATGGCACTCTGCGTTGAAAACTTTATCTGAAAGGAGTCTTTAAAAAAGATAATAAAGTGATGCGGTATTTGCAATAAAATACATTTTTTTTTTCAAAATATTCACCGTTCGAAACAATGAGGTGGTGTAATCGAACTATGAAATTTGACATCACGTCTTGCAATGCCTCAACAGAAATGGAATCACATGCAACACCAATCAACGATTCAAGCTCAACTAGAGTGGCGGGGTTGTTTCTATAGACAGTGTCTTTCAATGCTCCCCACAGAAAGAAGTCACAAGGAGTCAGATCGGGGGTCATTTTTCATTTTTGACGTCACGCTGAAAGCGTCTATGGGCATTGTGATTAGAGAGCCATCTCTTAATGATTTTTGTAACTAAATTTTCTTAACTTTTGTACAGCATTTTTACAGTTTTTCCAATAAACGTACAGTTTACTACATAATTCTATCGATCATTGCTGTAAAGATATTTAATTTTGAAATCAGGACTTATTCGCTGATCTCACTGTATAAAGTTTATAATAAAATTATTTCATACAGTTTTTGTATTAGTATTACATAATAAATAGCATCTTATATAGTAGTCACTTTCCAAATGTCTTTATTATTTATTCCCTTGTTTTGTTATATCACCTTATGACTGATGTATGTATTGATATTTTTTATGAAGAAATACAAAAAAAAATTCAAAATCTGTCTGGGCTGGACGCATTTATTAATTCATAAATATATATTTTCAAATCTCTCTGTTAGACTTATCATCATGAGAGTGCATCTAAACTTCTTTCTGAGCTTTTAAAATGTTCGGGTAGCATATACGGAGGAACCAAACAACATAAGAAAAAAATTTCAATGTTTGTAATCAATGATTTTCATAAATGTAATTTTTCATATAAATTAAAAAGAAAAATAGATAATCTCTCACATGGAATCGAAACGAAAAATCTTTTCAATTACTCAATTTAAAAGTTAAATTAAACATTTTCAAATATTTGTTTTTACATTTACCTGTATTTGTCTTTAACATAAAGAACAATACATTCTAAATATATGTATGACGTTACATTTCTATCATCAATCCGAAGATAAATGCTATTCTATTTAGATTAAAGTAAAATTAGTCATATAAAGAATAGAATAGAAAAAAAAATCAAAAATGCATTTCAAATGTAGGTCAGCGATGCCACAGATTGCCAATTTGGAGAAAAGGTTCTTTTACAGACTATCCAAGCATCATATGATATCCATATGACAATTTAAGTGTCTAAATTGGCTTACGATTGCATAATTCCCATATTTTTCTTTGTTCAAAATGATTCCAATATTATATTTAACATAAGTAATAATTTAAGTAAGAAGTAATTTGTGAGATAAGTAATACGTAATACTATGTGCCGGATAGAGTAATATTTTTAGATTACTAATAACGAAATCAGATAATAAGATCTCAGCATTCATAAATGATATAAGAAAAATAATCCACTCACACATGGCGAGAAAAATAACTAGTGATATTGTCAATATGCAACCAGTAAACGTCACCATTAATCAACTGACATCGCATTCTCTTTTTTTCCCATGGATAAACGTAGGTAATTTATCATATTCTTTCTAGAATAAACCTCCAAGATTTATGTGGCTACCTTCCTAGCAATATAATGTAGAATATAATTCAAAATTATGACTTAAGACCTTAGAAAGAAGAATTTTCTTTTATTCGCAGTTTCTGTTTTGCTTGATTAGAAAGATAAATAATTTACGTGTTGACAAAAAAAGGAGTTCTCAAAATAAAATTAGAATATATTAGTAATTAGATATTATTGTAATTTTAGCTCATGTAAAATTACAATCTTGATTCGCAATATTAATTAAAAGTTTAACATTTTACTGTTAAATTTTTTTAATTAAATGGCTGGATCTACTAATATACCTATAAAAATTCATAAATAAATTTTTATAAAACTGAAATTAAAAAAAAGCTTGGCAAGCAAAATTTATAAAAGGTTGCAGAAGAAATTTATCTAGCAAGTTGCTAAACTTATAGTTGAAAAAAAATTTATCTAGCAATAATTTAGTTAAAATTTTAGTAATTAGAAATATAGTAGTTAAAATTTTATAGTTAAAAAAGTAATCATAATTTAGTAGTCCAAATTTTTACGTAGTTTTATAGAATAGTCTACCAGTTTGGAGAAGCATGAAGTTTAGAATTTTGTAAAACAAAAGTTGTAGCTTATTTTTTTAATATTCATTTTATATCAACATTTTATTTAAATCTATTATTTGATTTTTGTGAAGTTGGCTAAAAAACTGTTAAATATTTCTTTTTTTTTTTTTTTTTTTTTAGAAATAATACATTTTTAAGAAGTGAAAACATAAAATTCCTTGAAGTAGCAATTTTTTTTTCTATTCAGAGCGATTAATTCTGAATTCCAATAAATAATATTTTTGTAATAGCCAGCATTATTTTGCATTCATTTAAATCTTTGGCATAAAAAATTATACCACAAAAAAAATCTATGCACTCTACCGTAAGTGGTATGAGTTGCACAATTTGAGAAATCCTACTTTACATTTTAAATCAATACAGTGTTCAGTATGAATTAATGAATCTGACATGAAGGTTTGACTTTTTTATTAGCTTTCAAGTTTAGCTGAATTATATTTTATTTAATTCTTGACTATAGGAATCTTTAACTTTTAATAAGTACCACAAAATATAAGAATGAAAAATATATGTATCATCATGTGAACGATTATATAAAAAAAATTTAAGATGTATTATTTCAAGTCAGTTTAATATATTTAGTGCGTACAAACGTACCACAAAAAAGTTTATAATGTTTCAATGACAGTAGACATTAGCAAAGTTTGTGAAACCCTATTTTACATTTTTAATTAATTCACTATGTTTCAAATTTATCAATTAGAAATAGAAAGAATTTCAGTGATCACTAAAATGTCAGTTCTTATTTAAGTATATTTATTTTATTTTTATTTCATTTCAAAATCATTTATATTTTATAATTTATAATCGAAACAAAAATCTATTTTAAATTTAAACCCTTTAAAACGTAATTTTATTTTAAAACTGAAACAACAATGAACTTGATTTCAGATAAGCAATTCACAATCAGTATAAAGTACAATCAATAGAAAATTTCATATTTTCCCATTTCATCATCAATTCTTTTAAATAATGTATTAAAATAAATATATATTTTATCAGTCATTTTTATACGGTACTAATCAATGAAAAACCAAATATCTCCTTCTTCTGTTTTAGAATTAAAAATCAATATTTTTATGGCAATAAATTTCTTCAAAAGAGTTAACATATTGAATGATCTTTGCATAAAATACCATACTTAGTAATAAGAGTGGCTGTAAAAGGCTATAATTCAAGATTTAAAAAAATACTGTTCATAGGATTTTTTTTTGTAAATGGAATTTTTATTTATTTGCGTTGTCTAATGTCATTAAAAATACATCTATTTGCAATTTACCAAGTATCAATATAATGACTTAAAGCAAAATGTAAATAATAATTAATTACACAATGTACAATATGAAACTGATTTTAAAATCCCATAGGCAATTTTGAAATAGTGTAAAGTACTCATTGAGGTAGAAGTAGCCATTCTAAGCTGAATAAAGATTCCACTGTTCAAATTTCTCTATTCTCCTTACACAGAATATAATAGACCAAGAATAATACAGAGAGTACATTCGAATACACATTCACTAATCCAAGAATACCTCACCAGCCGAACGACATCTCGCATCTTAATCATATAAATAATTTCAAACGATTTAAAATCCAAGCAATTTTTTACAAACAGCTCAAGACATAACAAATTAGAGTTTTAGTAGAATTTTTAAATAATCATACCATTTTAAAATTGTTCTGAAAAAAATGATTATATTTGTAGATAATTAAAAAATAATACCACATACAAAAACTTTTTTTCGCCCTTTCTATAATTGATAAAAATAAAGTGTGAGTTTATGTCTGTTCTTTGGAATAAATGGTTTTATATTTTTAAAATTAAAACAGATGTTTTTGGCAGCATCGAAAATGGCTGATACTCAATATGTACCATAAGTAAAAGAGCCACCAATTCAGCTATTACTTTCTCAAGATTGAACTAAAATTTCTTTAAAATTCTACAACCATTGATTAATTTTTAAAACAAAACACCACGCTTTTCTCATACTAAAGTATAGATATGAAAATTAATTTTAGTTTGACACTTAATACCACAAGGTTTTGATTATATATTTTATGTAACTTTTAAACTATTCTGGCATCTAATGCATACTATAATATACAACGATATTTAAAAATAATAATGTCCTTATCCACAGATAGATATAAATATAGTGGTACAACTGGCATGATGTTTATTTATTACTGAATATTTTCATGGATCACACAATAATACAATCGTAAAACACTACGTAATTTTAAGTACACTCGGATTTTTAAGTACTAAGATTAATCCTACTTCAACTGTATTTAAGAACTATACATTGTACAAGTTCTCTGGCAGTTTTAAATTTGTTAACATAAATATTTATTGGAAAAACTATTTTTACTGCACGAAGTAAAAGGTAATAATGCAGAGCCATTTATGTGGGACATATTTAATAAAGATTTTTAAAGTAAGGATTTCCAAATTCCAAACGATAATTGTTTTCAATGATCAAGGTTTTTTTTACTATTACTATATGAATATTTTTCCATCTTATTTATACAGAGATGGCTACGATAATTTTTCCCTACGACTTAAAATAGTCGTAACATTGTACGAAACTGTGGAAATAAAAAGCGTTTGTTAAAGTACTAGTTGTGTGTGTGTGTGCGTCTGCATACATTTAGAAATTTAATATAAGAGTTAATTTAATATCACTATTAAATCATGATTTCATTTCAGTGGAAAACAAATTGTTTTTTTTTTTTTGTTGAATGAACTAGAATTTTCTAAGTCCAAACGATGTTTATAAAATATTAAAAGAAAAGAACGCCATGCAAAAATTTATTCCCTTCAGAGATTCCTAATTCAAATGAAAAAAAAATTCTAAGTAAAGTATTTTTTTTCTCTTTTAATATAATTATGATTCAACACTAATGCTAAAAAAGTAAAGCAAGTTGAAAATAAATACATCTCAAATTAAATTTCCCAAAACAAAAAGAAATTATATTTTTTAATCTTTTAATCCTTAATACCAATTATTCCTATCATATGAACATATAAAATTATAGCTTTTTCCCACAGTTATTTTATAAAATTCTTTTTTTAACTTAACACATACAGCCATAAGTACCAAATAAAACGCGTTCTGTTTCTACCACGTTATAATATTAAAGAAACAATTAACAATTATAATGTTTCAGAAATTACTAACACAATCCTAAATAGCTTTAACGAAAGCTATTTCATCAATTGAAAAAACAGTTTTGAAATAGAAAAATTATATGTTTAAATATCACGTGAGTATTAAAAGGCTAATTTTAATGAAATAATTTATATGTATTAATTAATTATTAACGCATATGGTCCCACAGGGATATATACAATAACTTTTACATGCATAATTTCTGTATACCAATATTATAAAGATTGCAAAATTAAATGCAATTATTCTGCTAAATACAGAAGAAACATGTTTTTAACTTTCACTATATTCTTTTAAATAGTGTACCTTATGTTTCAGATTATAATTGGGATATTTCTTTGAAAATGATTCAACGTGGAGCAAAATGAAATTATACAGATATCATACCGAATGCAATTACTTTCAAAATAAGTATATGAAGAAGAATAACAAAAGTTATTCCGAAAAAAATTAATAATCGAAAATTTCTATCAAATAAAAAAATGCAGATAAAAAAGCGATAAGTTTTCAGTTTAAAACGGTTTTTTAAGTGCCGTAATTTTGCAATTCAGAAATTTGGAAGATTTCCGGATTGCAAAATAATTGCACATAAACATTCATTTTTTATCACAATCGTTACAGTTAAATTTTTTGCAAAGAAGCAAATTCGCTACTTATAAATAATCCAATTTTTAATTTATTGAAACTTTTTGCTATTTTCAAAATCAAAAATTTTCTGATTAGAACTCACCTCAGACGTTTCCCGTAGCATGCAAGATGTATGAGAATTCGAACGCCTCGGCCGCTCTCAGTTGTTCACTGGAATCGAGAAACCTTGACTTTAGCCTGCAATCGAAGAGGGAATTCAGATCTGGAGGAATGTTCGGGTTTTCAGGAATCCGGCTGGAGGCGTACGGATTCACCGTCTGAACAAGACCGCTGGAGTGTTTGTCCGGGAGTGGAGGCAGTGGTGGTGACGTCATGGGGCCGGATCGATCCGTGGCCCTTTTCATTGCCACCTGGCGTACTGTTAATGCACTTGTCGCTCGCTCTGGAAAATGCACATGTGAGAAAAATACCTGCCTGGGCTGAAGAGCCCACTGCTTGTTGCACTAAACAGACAGGTTGGAAATTTCGTGGTAAGAATTCACAATGAAGGTGCTCATTCAGTGAATGCTTTTCGTCTCCAGAATACTGAATGATTATATTTTTCTTCGGTACATATAAATAGTTGTTAAGATTTAAGTTTGTACATCTCTTTTTCCTTTATTTCATTATGCTTTTGAGAAATAACTTTGGGGTTCGATAATAACACTATTATTTGCAAAAAAATACTTATTATCATTAGATTAATGTTATTTCATGTTATGAAGAGGCTTTTAAAAATGAATCTCTTGGAAAATACATTGTTAAAGAAATCTAATTCTCAGGTTTAAAGAAAAAAATAGTAGCTTTTTGAGCAATCAAAGGTGTACAATATAATTACAAGACAGTAGAATATAATTTATGATGCTTCAGAAATGTTTTGGTAAAGTTTCATCCAAGAAATTTCCATTCAGGACTTTAATGTGACGTTATCAAAACTTAAATGTATCATAATTATTATATATTTTGATCATCTCAAAGAGGTGAATAAGATTTAATCTGTCGAGCGAAAAACAGGTGTAAAAGAACACACATGGATTTTATAACCTTTGTCTTATCTTTTACTGTTTGAAAGTTATTTCGGATAAAGGGATTTTGTTACCATCTTAATTTTAAAATTTTCAGGCTAACCTGCACATAAAAAGGCTTATATTTTGAAAAAGCACAAAAAGTTCTATAAAATGTCACCTTTTTACTTGGATTTAGATCTGTAAGCATCGAAACCTTGATGAAATCCAAAATCGAATTATCGCCAAAATCTTTTATGTTGAATATCATAAATAGTTTTGGTTACAATACGTCAAATCAGCCAAAAAAAAACGTCTCTATTCCATCAGCTTTAGAAGGAATCTACAATAAACCCTATTAATGTTCAAGCCCAAGAGAAATTTAGTCTTTATTTTCCAATACATCAATGAAATCATCATTCGTTCAAAAGTAGAAAACTCATAAATAGTCATTGTCACTCCTAATTTTATTTTCGTGTTAATCTTAAGTTTTAGATAGGTTCAAGAATGCAAACTTTAAAGCCAAATAAGAAAAGTGGCATTTTTATCAAATTACAAATACAGTAGGAATAATTCGACAGCCATTCTTATATCCGACATAATTCATGATGGAATAAATTAACAAACTCCTTTATCTACAAGTATTTTATTTGCAAACACCCCGATGAATGTTTATTTTGGAGGTTCCTGATTTTAATGATATATGTTCTCAACAAAGGATAAATTTTCTCCTAAATCAGAAATAGGATATACTCTATTGTATGCTTATTCGAAAGTTGATAGAATAGAAACGAGGTTTTTGGGGGGAGAGGGGGGAATTTGACATATTGTAACTAGAATTCTATCTTCGATATTCAATACGACTTTGGCCCCAGTTATATTTATCATCTCACCAAGGTTTTGGTTCTTGTAATTAGATCCTAAATCCATGTATTCTGATTAAAGTAGTACCACTTTATAGTATCTTTCCTTCATTTCTGAAATATGTGCTTATGCCAAGTGCATAACCCAGTGGTGGGGAAACTTTTTTTTAAGACGGGCCATTTGTATTAACTAGACGATCGTAGCGGGCCAAAGAATAATGCTTAATCGTTAAAAAATTTATGTGTTCGATAAATATATACATATATTATTACATACACTTATTATTTTAATAGTAAAAAAGCAAAAGGTAAGAAAATTATAAGCACAAAATATAAAATGAATTTAGTGTATTTATTGATGTGAAGTATTATCACTTTATTTTCTGGTGTCATTATTGTTTGATGGTGCATGAGAAAAGGGAAATTGAGACTGTTTTGTCAAAATTTCATCATAGTCCGGTTCCATTTGCGAAGCAGAAATTCTTAAAACTGATGAAAGGTGCTCATCTGTAATTCTGTTTCTTAAAGAAGTTTTCCTAAGCTTCATTGTTGAAAAGATTTATTCGCATATATAAGATGAGCCGAACATTGTCATTATCTTCATTGCATGAGTAATTAGATTTGGGAAATTATCTGGACTTAAATTTTTATAAAATTCTAGTAATGGTACTGTATGAAAAGCTTGTTTCAGGTGAGTATTACAGTTCAGTTCTATTAATTCAAGTTGAAATTTTGCATCAACTTCTTCGTAATTAACATTGAAAGGGGTCGCAAATGGGATCTTTCGGAAAAACAGAACAATGAATCGAAAATGCGAGAGTGTCTCTAAGTTTCGAGCGAAGAGGAGTCAGCTGTTTGGGTCGGATGGATTTGTCCAGAATACCATTGTGTTTTGAATATCGCCGCAGGTAGTTTTTATGCGGGTCGTCACATTACGAAGTAAGAATGGGTTCAAACATTCTCACGACGGCACTCTTAAACGGGCCGGGTTAAACCTTTCTGCGGGCCGGACTTGGCCCGCGGGCCGTAGTTTCCCCATCACTGGCATAACCTTTTTAAATGAGGATGTTTTTACAAATAGTATCATTAACACTTTATCCGCTATAACTAGCAAACTGTAAGATATAGAAAAGGATCACCATAGCATTTCATAATTCCCATTGGCTCTTCCAATTCCTTTTTTCCATTTCACAGATGAGGTTAAACTTATTAACCCTCCGAGCGCCCAATCCTTCTGAGTATGGTTTCTCAAAAATTTATCTCTATCCGTCAATAGGTTGCTTCAAATAATATCAGCTTCACACGGGGCAGTGTCCGAAAAAGAAACGAGCATTTTTCTCTTCCCCTTCTTCCCAGCCACGGGGTTCCCATTAACCCAGTGGGGAGACTGGTTTGTAATCTATCTGGCTATCTTATCTTACTGATGACCACTTTCCTCCCCTCCCTTCTTCACTCACCAACTTTTTTTTCGTATTAGCAATATGTAGTTTCAAATTAAAAGGCTATATGAATTCACATCTTTGAAAGGGAAAAAATATTTTGCATAGAGGTCTTAAATTTGTAAGTTAATTTTTTTACATAATTATATTGACTATCTCATATCAGTATTTATTCCAACATTTCTACAAAAGACACTAAGCTATTATTTGTCTTTTTATTAATATATATATATATATAAAAGAAAAGCATTTAGATATATAAATGTGCTAAAATCATGCTACACATTTACACGTTTCCTGCATATACTATAAGTAATATTTAATGCAAATAAATATTCTTTTTCCGAACTCATATAATTTTCAAAATTTGTGTTTCCTACACCTTATTTTTAGAGACGTAATTTAAGATATCTTTTACACTGAGAGGTGAAAAATTTACATCTTAGTTATAACATCACACCAATTAATGTCGTAGAGAGCAATAGACGAGCATATGCTTCGATAATTCTTTGACAAACTTTTCAAAGCTGCATTTTAAAGTTTTTGGAATTAAAATAAAT
>JAPMOQ010022476.1:0-13682 GCA_026543055.1 Argiope trifasciata
TATAATGAAGAAAAAGTTTTGATGATTTCAAAATTAGCGTAAAAATAAGCAATTGTTTTTAGTAGTTATAATAATATTTTAAAAAGTATAAAATCCATATGATTGCCTTTTAAAAATATTCAATCAAAAAATAAATGGAAAAAAAAACAACCAAAAATGTGTTTTGAAAATTGCTGTGTTCTGTGAAAATCGAATGTGGGTTTCTCAATTTATTGCATATCGTATTTTTCGATCGCTAAACGCTTTTAAAAATATCAAACCTCTATCCCCCATGGTTAGATAAATAAATATGAAAATATCAGAATATATTTGATCTATATCATATATATCTGGCATATATATGCGAAATATGTCGTTTTTATTTATTTACAATTCTTGCATCTGTTTTCGAAACACATTGACATTTTCTCATACATAAGCTATTGTTTTCTGAGAAGCATAGAAAAATGATATTTTGCTGAAGTATAGGGATATTGTATTATCCACTCTAAAATAGTTGCTTTTGCATTTTATTCAATAACGTTTTATTCTTTCAGTATTCAATATTATATAAAACCGTATTGCTCAGAATTTTATTACTGTGCTTTAATCGTCAGATAAAAATCTCAAAATCTTATCAATTTCTTTAATAGGCTCCCATTAATTCCAAAAGAAATTTCGCATGAAAATAAAATCATAAAATCTGTTATATGCATCGACTTTTTTCAGTCATTCAATTTCTACTATATTTTCACATTCACCCTATATATATACTTATATATCTTGTTCATATTTTCAATCTTTAATTCAATACTTTTGATTCATCCACTCCAGTACAAACATACAATTTTTTAAACTTTGTATTAGATGACACTTGGTGTTAACACAGTTTTTTCTTATATTAATCCATTCATTAAATTTCATTGAATTTTAATACTTTAAATAGAGTGTTAGCAGTTTGTAATAAAAGTTGAAAAGAAAAGGTAAAAGCTCAATGAAGGTAGGATTTCGGTTTTTTTTACGTGAAGACGAAGAATGCGAGTTCAGATCTTGCAAAAATCAATAACGCTTTGATACTAAATAATTTTTTTAAAATTATTTATTAAAAAATAACTAAAATAAAATGTTTCTTTATTGACAACTAAGTATGAATTGAATTAATTTTTTTAACATATTACTTGTTTTAGGATTTTAGCAAAAAGAAAAAAAAATATTCTAGTACAATGTTGAAATGCTATGTTTTCTGACTCATTTGACTAATTTTTCATACATTAAAAAAGTATCGAATAAAGACAACATTTTTTTTAAAAAAAATTCTCATTATAAACTGTAATTCTGAGAAGATATAATTTTTAATGAGTTCTTTTGTTACTTTTCCTAGAAGGTCACAAAAAAGGGATTAGTTTGCTTAAATCAATTTTATTCCTTTTTCGCAGAATGCCATTGAATATTTGTTTGTGGGCGATTTTTGTATTTTTAATTTTCTGAAATAGATAGATTTCGTTTTCAATTTTCTGAAATACATTTGAATGAATCTTTATTTGGGTTAGGTAAGGAATATAATATATATTGGTATCCAAAAGTATTCGCCATTCCAATGAATTACATTTTCTTGAAGATTCTGCATTGTGGGTGAACTTATATGAGATTTAAAATTATGTCCTTACATGAAATCAGATATGTTTTTAAAAAATTATAGAATGTTTTGCTTTAAATATTATTAAGAGAAAATGAAATTTTCGTAAGAAACATATTATATACTTTCTATGGTTTCAAAATTTAACTATAATTTCAATCATTTTTTTTCTTCTTAGCTGTATGATTGCATAGAATTTTCTATATATTCATTTTTTTTGTATACAGTACATGAACATGAAGAATACTTATGATTGAAAAAACAATCGAACTTGAGAATTTCATTATTGTGAAAATTTACTGATCTAAAATTAGAATTAGAAAAACACTTGTAATTGAAAGAAAGCGAACTTGAAAATTCCATGATTATGAAAGTCTAATGATTTAAAATGAGAAGAATAATTGTAACTGAAAAATTCTAATTTTGAATTTCTCGATTATGAAAATGTAATTATTTAAAAATAGAAGAACACTTGTGGTTGAAAATAATGGAACTTGAGCATTTCATTGTTATGAAAATCTAATGATTCGAAATTAAAAGATCACTTGTAATCAGAAAAAATCAATCTTGAGAATTTCTTGGTTGTGAAAATCTAATGATCTAAAATTAAAATTAGAAGAACACTTGTGATTGAAAAATTATCTTACTTCAGATTTTCTTGATTATGAAAATCTAATGATTGAAAATCAGATGTAATTTGTTAAACAATTTAATATAATAACAAACACCTAATGCTGACATCGTTATAGAAAAAAAAAATTTATTTATCGAAAATCTTGTAAAAAATGCTTTTAAGAAAATTTAATTGATTAATTTTTATTCCAAAAAAATCCTTCTTTCAAAATCAAACAAGTTAATTATCTTCCAATTTTCAGAAAAATCGCTTATGTAAATGTGTTCATTCAATCCATAACTTCTGACCATAAATTCATTGATCCTTCATCCCTGGCCTAATCTTACGAATGTCCATAGCAATCAATCCCTCTCACAATGGTTACTAAGTTCATTCGAATTAGTGACACTTCTGTTGTTTTTTTATCGGAAAATAAAAGGATGGTTGTTTCGATATGTTTGCTTCTTGCAGACGACATGAAGTTTTTACTATAAATGATATTTCTACAGTTTGAAAGGTTCTGGTTGTTTCTAGTAATTTGTTTCATGATGATGTTTTTGCTTTCAAAATTTACATTAGTGAGAGTAGTTAGTTCTTAATACCATTTCTAATGTTTTGATTTGTTTTCAAAGTAATGATCAGAGATATACGCAGGCATTGAATTCTTTTGAGGACTTCTGTTAAGGAGGCAGAACATAATTATTTTTAAGCAGTATTGTTGAACTACTGATGAAAGCATTACATCATTGAAAATGTCGACAGCAAAGGTAGTTAAATCATTGATAATAAAAGCAAAAATAAATAAAAAAAATTCCAAATAAAAAAAAACACTGTTAGGTTGAAATATAGTCTTCAAATTGAATATTATTATTTTTTATATTTTACAGAATATTTTGCAAAATAAGTTTAACCTTTAATTCAAAGTGCCTTTCTTCACCGTTAAACTGTTAAGTATTTATATTGCTAAACCATCATTATAGGATTAAACTAAACACAACATACAGACAATAACTTATTTCCGAGTATAACATTGAATTTCAAAAATTTTGTACACATACTATATATATATATATATATATATATATATATATATGCTTATAAATGCTTATAAATGAGGTATCCCTGACATTTAAGTAGCTTTTATATGGCATATTTTGTTAACACGACATATATGTTATTCTGAACAGAAGGAAAAGAAAATAATTGAAACTTCAACCATCACTTGAAAAAGTATTGCATAAAAAGCAAACACTCAGATTTTAAACCCTGAACTTTATTTCATTATAGCCTTTTTATGTGCATTTTCTTTGCAACAATCAACATATTTAACAACATATATAACAGCATATCTATTTCTTGAGGAATTTCGCCAATATGACATGCTATTCTTGCTTTATTTTTAGACAGATTCCGAATGTTTTCTGCATAGACACGAAGTTTTATGAATCTTCTTAACTAGAAAGACCGTGAGTTTAAATCTCGAGAATACATGCGGTCAGAAAATGTATCTGAATCATCCGATCATACCGAAACTAAACACTAAGCAAATCCTTCACTTTTTATGCTATGCATAATGGGCTATCTTCTAAGAATATTATATAATTCTTCTATTATTTAATATTCATGCTTTTGAAAGGTAGATATAATGCATTGCTGTATTTGAAAGGCAGATATAATGTAACTCACATCCTTGAGAGAACGCTTTCCTCTTATAAAAAGATACAGAGAATGAAACCAACCGTAAAACAACATCATACATTAAAATTATCAGAATGTAAATGTTGTAGAGTACCTTATATACGAATGTAAAGTGCATTTCATGTTTCTATAAAACGTTACAAGGCATGCACTGCCAACAGCTATTCTGATTTAAAAAATCATTAAACAAATCGGATTGATAATTTCAGATTTTGAGCTCGCTGCATCTACAATATATAGATCTTGTACGGATACCATTTTTCAATAGATTTTAATGTTTTTTATTCTTTGCAAAAAATATGCTTTGGTAATGTTGGAAGAATGTTAAGGAATAGACTTTCTTTCAACCATAGCAATAGCAGCTTAAAAACTGTGTATATTCTCTTCTTGGCAGCATATCCAACTCAAAATTCTCTCTAACTTTCATAATCAATTTTTTTAGTCCATTGATCAGCAATATACCTTCTTAGCAAGCATTTTAAGCCTCAGTATTTTCGCATTGCAACTAGTTTAATACAAAACAGTTCCGATGGAGCAACTACACGAAAAAAATTCGGTTATTCTTCTCTAATGCCATGGTGATTTAATGTCAAAGAATTTAAGGCGCAGACCATATAAGCTTTTTAATTTTTCTAAAAAATAGAATTAAAAAATATTTTTAAAATTTTGATGCTTTAAAAAATTGCATGAAAACAACAACTAGCAATCAAAATTCAAATAATTATTTTTTGCACGGTTCTTATCCCCATGGGTTATATAACAATCAAGTCAAGTTTCAATGAAATGTTTCGAGCAATGTTGATACTGATTTTGTATGGGTACTACATTAAAATAGGTTGAAGTATTTTTTATGTCCCCAAAAAAGATGCTGTTGCAATTTCGGAAGAATAAGAAATAGACTCTCATTCAAGTAGAGCAATAACAGCCTCTCCCACATTTTATTAAAAATATATTTTTCGCCTCTTCTTTGCAGCACATCCATATCACCGATTTCTTTGAATTTTGTAAATAACTTTTTCAGTCTCTTTCGACACAGATTCCCTTAATAGACATTTTAAGCATGAATATTCTCGCAATTCTATTACTGTAATTATGACAAAAACATTTGGACTAAAAAAAATTTCTTTGATTCTTCTCACATGCCACTATGAAGAATGACTTTGCGACATAGTTTACAAGATTTTTTTTTAAAATTCCATAATATGTCTAATGCTCTTTAAGAAATTACATGAAAATTACCAACTAGTGATCACAATTCAAACTATTATTATTTTTTTGCTCTATTCTTTCTCCATGCTATAGGGAATTTAAACTTTCAAGGAAATATCTCCAGTAGAACTGGCTTTCAATAGACATAAGCAAGATCCTTTTAATAATAAACATGCTGTAGTATTAAATTTTGAACATCACCGCATTTTTCTTTTTATTTTATGAATTGTCTATCATGTATAGGGCCGCTGTTGCCCGGTGGTAAAGTTTCGGCTTTGGAACCGGAAGGTTTCAGGTTCGATACTCGATTCCACCGAAGAACCGCTGTGTGAGGGGGTCTGTTGCACGTTAAATCTGTCAGGCTAAATATCCTCCCGTTGGTGTGGCGTGGTGTGGAGAGGGGGGTGTCAGTTCAGGTGTCGTCCTCGTCATCTGACCGTGGCTCAAAATTAAGAGGTCCGTCTCAAAATAGCCCTCGTGTTGCTTTAAAACGGGACGTTAATGTAACTAAACTAAACTAAACTAAAGTCTATCATGTATACCTAACATCGAGCACACATATGCTGCGATGATATAAAAATCCTTTACTTTTATATTTTTATCCATAGAAGAAACACAATTTAAAATCTGATTATATAATACATTTTAGCTGCGCAATCCTTTCTTTTCCTCAGGGCATTTTCTTATTCCCCGAGGAATTTTATTTTCTTATCGAATGGAAAACAGCATTATTAAGTAATCTTTTGAATAAATCTACTAGAAAATATGGCCAATTTTTGTGTCTGCTCATCGTATTTCCCAAGTTATTTAAATTTAAAATTCTAAGATTACTTAAGCAAATCAAATACATGCAAAATATTATTATTATAAGAAAGTTTTAAAAAATATGGTAAAAGGGATTAATATGCACGTTTTAATATAAGATAATATTTGAGTAAAATTTTTCTCTTATCTTATGATTCTTTAAGAAGAAGAAAAAGAGATGCATTTCATATAAATAACATGATAAATAATATAATTTGAAATTCCATCTGAATTACTTTATTTATGTATAATAATCTTATCAAAAAGGTATTATAGAGGATTTTAGAAGTAAAGCCATTTAGAAATTTTCTCTAATTTAAAGTAGGAAATTTTGAAAAATTCTTTCCAAATCGGTTTCAATAATATCTTACAAAAAGGGTAGAATATATAGCGATTAATACTGGTTCAAAATGAGAGGTTCGTAAAATTAAATGAACAAGATACTTTTTTTTATAAATAAGTGATTAAATATTTATGATAAAAAAAAATTAAAATTTAGGCAAAGGAAATTGCAAATATGTTTAGATCCTAAATTTGCTTTTTGAACTAATTTTGAAACTGTTTAATGCGCATATATTAAAAATAATATATAATTTTAATGAAATTACCTCCGCATTACAGACAGGAATATTATTTTACGATAAAAATGATTTCTTTTGTCAGTATAAAGGAAGAAGTCATTAACCATAATTTTGATAAGGGATTTAGGCTGTATAAATTTTGATTGCATGCAGTTTTGATAATGATGTTAGTTTTATAATATAAAAGTGACTTTAATTAAGAATTCAAAGAGTTATTGAAAAAGTTCAGAAAATAATTATTATACGGTTATTTTAACAAGAGAGGATTGTTTTTTGGAGGAGGAATTTTCGATTATTTTATTAAAATTTAGGAAATTTCATAATCCAAACAAAGGCTGTTATTTTACAAAAGCATTTTTCTTTTAAATATGATATGACAAATAAGTTATAGAAAATAAAAACTGGCCAAACACTGTTAGAAAGTTGAGATGTTTCAGAAACATAAAATTTTATAAGTTTTTTTGGGTAATTTGAGCCGCTTATCTTTTAATTTATTATCATGTGAGATCGTGATATTGTTTTTATTAAGGAGTTTTAAGGCTCACGTAGGCAATGAATAAAGAATAAATGGCAATATTAATCTTCATCTTTTAAACGCATATTTTTTTACCTGCTTTTACCAGTATTGCACTATTATTATGTATGCTTCTTTCAAAATAGATGCGTTTTTAAAAGGTTGACGTTGAACAATGACATCATAGATGGATTTTCATTGAATGTAATTTTTCGATGGAAATTAAAGAATTAAATTTGAAATATATTTGAATAAAACTTCACTCGAGCCTAATAACAGTTTTGATAAATCTATTTCCTCTTTCACCCAGAGGGACAAAGTTACTTCAAGTGGGAAATATCGAAAATTTTGACTGAATTCATCACTAAACTGTTTTAAGATATCAAAAATTAGAAAAAAGCAGTCTGCGTTTATAAATATATTGTTTTCCTGTAGACAGAGGGAGTGGGGGGATAGAGACCGATAGAGAAGAAATTGTTTCAAACCAGTTTAAGATGGTTAATGGCTTAAATGAATCAAGACAAAAATAATGTTCTCACATGATAACTTGAAATTCCTATTGTAGATTTCATATTTATTTTTTATATAGTTATTTTATTTTTAAATTCTTATTTTCATTCTTTTCTATTTTTAGTACTTAATGAAGAATACGGATTCTTTGAGGAAGGAAAATTCGATTCCTTGATGATTCAAGTTGACAACTGTAGACTATTTCCAAGTCTCCTTAAGTAAAAACTTAACTACCATCTCTATTAAGAAATTCTCTCTTAAGTCATATTTGCTTTCTACACACACACGCTCCCACGTACATGTGATAGTGACAAAATTTTGTTTTCAGTTTTCTGATAGAAGTATAAATTACTATACCCCTAATCCTGTCTCATATTTGAAAATAATCTTTTGAATGCCGGCTTAGGTGTCGTCCTCATCATCTGACTATGGTTTCAAATTATGAGGTCCGTCCCAAAAGAGTCCTAGTGTTTCTTTGAAACTGGACAGTAATATAACCATACTTTTCAAAAGGATTCATGATTACTTACTAATTAAGCCTCACTTATATGCACAATGAAATTTTATTGCATATTTCCTAAGTTTACTCAGTTGATAAAAACAAACCATAACTTAATTATGTCCCGAAAAACTATGGAAGGAAAGAAATATAAAGACTAATCAATCAAGCAACGATAAAATCTATTGAAATTTTATATATATATATATATATATATATATATATATATATATATATATATATATATATATAATAGGGCTGAAAATTGACCTCTTTAATAGTATAATTTTCTACATTTCAAAAAAAACTCTTTTTTTTCTTTTATGTATGACACTGATATTATTTCTTTTATATATCATTTTTTATTATGACATTTATGGCAGAAAGACGAGAAAGTGGAATTGGAAAATTAGAATTTTCCTCAATTCTAATTTTCTAATTATAAATTCTGTGATACGCATTCTCATCTTCCAAAGCATATTTGAGCCACATTTAACAACTCCAAACCTATGATTTGTGGTGTAAAGATATACACACATATTCTCTTTTATTTTTTATTAGTGATAGAAAATTTCTACGATACCATTTAGCAAGTAGCCTAATTCTCCAATGAACAAAGGGTGATCCAAAAAACGTTTACAAGGCACAGGAAGAATTCTTTACTAACAAAAGACACAGGATGCAAATTGTTATTAAGAGACATATGTAGCTGTAATTTTTTTACATATTCACCAAACCTATTGAGGCATTTATTACATCGCTTTACAAATTTGTTAAAGCTGTCTTGGTTATAACCGTGCCCTTGTTATTGAGACAGTTCTCGGCACCTTTTTGAGCATCACCGTCTGCTATGAACCTTGTTTCGGATAAGTGTTACTTTATTGTCTCGAAATTCGGAATTGTATGAGGTGTGGTTCCAGACTTCATATCTAAACCGATTGTTCCATAAAAATCCCATCATGGCTCTTACTTTTGTGCCAGACCACTTCTTTAGACGTCTTGCTATTACTGTAGCTTGTAACAAACCTATTTCGCTGCAGCGCCAGGAACTTATCTAGTGCTGCCATCTACACGGGGGCACTCGTCGGAGCTTGGCTTCCCGGGCGAGCAGTTGGCCTTATGGATTTGAGAGGCGCTGCAACACTTTTGACCTCCCTTAGTTTTAATCGTGTTAGTCCCTTTAGTCATGTATCTTGTTTGTGTTCTTTGTTTTATTTAATTGTTTTATGTCATTAAATATATTTTACACTAAAATGGTGTTTTTTTCTTGAACCCCATCCCCCCAATTAAATAGCTTAGCCACAAGCTTTTCAGGTCTCAGTACTGGTTCAGACCTCTAATACTATCTCCTCGAACGATCGATCTAAGACAACTAGTGCCACGTGTTTCCACCCTGGCTAACAATATTCCCATTCCTAATTTCTACTTTCCAATTAATACTGCTTGTAAACTTTTTTGGATATCCCTCGGGAAAATAATCTGTTTTAGTATACATTTTCTTTATACATACGAAAATAAACAAATAGTCATAAAATTCGATAGGATATGTTTAATCTCTTCACAATGACTCCTTGCATTACTATGCTTTGTATAACTGGTTGATAATGCAATGGTTTAGAATGATACAGGAACATAATTTATTCCCAATAATAGCAATTAGTTTCCCTTGTGATTACCTGCCGGTGAGACGATCTGACAAAGGAGATTATTTTGGACTCTCGGATGCGTTATTAATTTCAAGATTGTCTGTTTATTCATTATTTGAGTGCCTCAGAGAAAGACGGTTTTGAGTCTTTAGAGACAAATTTCCACTTCCTTTTCTTAATGAAACAGGACTTCTGTTGGAATTATTCAGTTTGAAGGCATTCTTAAATACTTGTTTATCAAATGCACCGCTTCTGTTTAAGCTCGTAAATATTTGTGTTCACGAATGTATGCTTATATCGTATTCTTTATCCTAATTTGCATCATGTTGTCAGAAAATACCGGTTTTGATATTTTCCAGCAAACATTGTTGCTTTAGATTTCATATAGTGTTGAGATAATAATATGTTAAGCAAGCAATTGCAAATTCATCGCATTTAAAGATTTAAAATAGTTCAAGAATAATAAACACCATCAATAATAAACATCAACCGTAAATATATATTTGTTCTATTATTAATTGGATTTAACTTAGAGTATGTTTATTTTAATCAAAAATGTTTCAACCTGTTTATTAATGAAATTTATAATAATAAAATAATTAATGTCATTCTGATAAAAATAAATAATTTTATTATTTAAGATTATTTTCCATAAACATAAAATATAATACATTAAATTTTTAAGTGTTAAAAATAAGAATTTTTAGGAAAAGAAAGGCAACAAAAAAATTTGAATACTAATTAATGAAAACTATGTCTTTATTTTCTTTAATTAAAATTTTTAATTGGATGTTTATTAATAACATGTCTGTCTTAAAATATTATATCTTCTCTTCTTATAATATGCGAAAGGATATCTTCTTACTGATTTTATAGTTATTAACTTCTTCTTTACTTTAAATAAAATTTAATTTCTTTAAATATCGTAGGTAAAATAAATAAATAATAATAATAATACAAGACGCTTAAAGCTTTCCATGAGAATAAGTTGTAAACAAATGTGGGAAAAAAAACTTAAAGTGGCAAATTGAAAATATTTAAAATTTAAAAAATATTTTCGTGAAAATAAAACACAAACGATTTAAAAATTTATAAATTGAATTTATCAAGTCTGAATCAAATATTTTATCAAGTGATGGCTATTATTAATGATAAAGCAATTTGATATTTTTAGAAACCGAATTGATGACAGATTCAAAGGTAAAGATAATATTTAGATTTATTTGATGAAGTTAGTTAACTAAAAAATTAATGTCCTCATTAATTATTATAAAATATACCTTATTATTATTTTAAAATGTACCTTATTCATTGATTTTTCAAAGCAACAGCAACTGAGGAAATAACAAAAAGTTTTTCTATACCTCAACTAGTTTTTAAATTTTTTCAATTACTGTGGTGGAATTTTAAAAAAATGCCATCGGTTGTTTTAGTCAGTAAAGCATAAATTATATATTTTCATGTTTCATATTATCTATAGATCTTGCTTTAGAATGCAAATCATCAAATTTTTCATATTTTAATAATGGTGAGTTTGGCAATTAATGAAAATAACATGGACATTAACCAAGATAAATGGTTAACAAAGATCGCTATAAGGAGGTAAAAAGTATAAAAAAAAAACATGTTTATAAACTTTCAAACAAGTGTGAGAAAACAAATAATCTCATTAGAAAAAATAGCTATTAAGTAAGCTACCCTGTCATGTGTATATTAAGAATGATTCAAAAAGTGTGAATGATAATACGAATATCTCTTAAATTTATTGCACATGCTGAATTTATAATTATCCTGCTATATAATTACCTGTATTTCGTTATCCTGTTTGAAAAGAATACAGCTGATTTAAAATCTCAGAGCTTTCTGAAATGAGAATAATTGTTTCGGCATCTACAGCGGTTTTCAAAACATTTTGAAACTGTACATTATTAGTTTTGGCGACTTTTATTCCACTTTCAAACAATAATTTGGAGAAAAAAATATTTATGGACTTTCCACGAGAACTTTTTTTTGAAATGCTTTTTGTGTTCTAAAATAACATTTCAGTTGAACTCATAAGTGTGAAAAACATAATGATGATTTTATTTACAGAAAGAAATAATATTTTATAAAATTGTTTAGTTATGAGCTAAGAAATAAGCATGGGAAAAATGAAAGAGGCGACAAGTTGATTTTCCTGAAAAGAAACAACTTCCGGTAATAACCATAAAGTAAATCATATTTCTCTTTTCCTTTTGTTTGTTTTTGAATAGAAGAAATCAGGTATGAAACAATGCATGCCTGGATATCTTATATAGAAAGAGTAAACAAGATGTTTTAAAGACTGTCACAGATGTAGTGCTAATGCTGTTGAGTATTAAAAGAATGATTTCATAAGCATATTTAAACGTGTTTTGAATCAGAAGTCATTCTGCACGTCAGATTTAAGCTTTTATGTCTATAATGATTGCATTTTAATGATGTTTTTTTTCCTTTTATCTTCTTTTTATTTTCAACATTATTAATTTCTTTTTATGTTATTATATTATACATATACATGTTATATATTATACATATACATTGTTAAACTTCCCCTATAATAAGCTTCCTACAACTCAAAAGGATGAACAGATTGTAGCTAAATTTTGTATATAGGCTATATTCAAGATGCGCTCCCAGAGTTTTGAAGAAAAACAAAGTTGTTCACTAGAAGACGTTTTTTCCCTGAAATACATTAAATTTAAAATAAAAAATATCTTAAATGGAATTCATAAACAATATTAACATCCAAGAGCACGTTTTATGAGTATTAATATCTAAAACTGGGAAAAACTGGCATTTCTAGGGGGGAAAATTTCGAGATTTGCATGCTTGTGAAGAAGAAGCTTTATACAAAACAGGTTAGGATAAGAAACGCTAGCAATCGTTGTCATGTTTTTTGTCGATGTTTCCGGCTGCAATGGTAGTAATACCATATTACGACATTGAATGACTTAAAGAATTCCATAATGCTTCATGTGCGAAGCATCACATATGTTCATTTTCAAATTGCTGTTGTACACGTTGTCCAACAACTTGAAATTTTGCAAGTGAATACGGATGGTCATATGGAACAATTTTCTTTACATTATTCTTGACATGATGAACAATTACTCCTATTATGGAATTTCATCCTAGTTTCTGGAAATTGAGCCATTTTTCTCAAATTGTGTACTGTTATTTTTTCCTTACCTTTACTTAATATGCTTCGATTGCAAGATGATCAGAAACTAGTTAATAAATGTTAATATTGTTTCTGTATTCCGTTTCGGTATTTTCTTGTGTTAAAATTAAGGTTTATTTTCCTGAAAAGAGGCACCCTGGCGAAGATTTTAGAGCCCTTTTTTAAAATTCCATGAGACATCTCGTGTATAGTCTGTATGCCAAATTTCGCTGCGTTCCGTTCACCATTTGCGACCGATGATACTGTTTATAGGGGAAGTTTAATTCGTTCCTGAATCTTACTTCTAATACGAAACATTCGTTAAGACATTCGGAATCAATGTAGCATAGTGCAATTTTTTTTAATGCAATCATATTTATTGAGTTTATAACAGCACTATTTATTTACTCGATTCTTCTTTTCAGCCTCCCACAACAAGATTCAAGCTGATGATTATGAATAATGTCCTACGATTTTTCCATAAGTTCTTTTATCAAAATTTTTAATACACAGACACACATAATTTTTATCGTATTTTCATAATCCGTTAAATACAGCTATGGCAGATGAAATAAACTGATGATTATGAATCATTTCCAGGGATTTTCCATAACTTCTTTCATCAAAATTTTCTAATAGAATGATTATGAATAATCAACTGTAATTATACAAAACCATCAGTGCATTACATGTAATCAACGTTGGTGATTTCATTAAATATTCAATAATTCATCACATTTACCTATTTTTGGTCATTAATATATATATACCGGGTGGCCAGAAATAAAACACCCCTACTCTGACCTCCCTGG
>JAPMOQ010022482.1:0-51326 GCA_026543055.1 Argiope trifasciata
TTTTTGTCATCCATTTGCAGTAATGAAAACCGTCTTTAAAATTTATCACATACCAAGAAAATAGCTAAAAGTAAAATTCAAATTAATAAACAAATAATAAAAAAAGTAAAATTGCCGCCTTATGTTACTTTGAATGCTTCATCCTAGCAAATTATTATTATCAATTAATTCACATTAAAACTCAACTTGACAAGTAAAAATGAATTATGTCTGCATGTCTCGATAATTCTAAAATACTTTGAGACAGACGAATAAAATTTGGTATATGGTCAAATCCCAAATACACAGATTTCCGTAAAATGCATTCAAGTGACATCTGTCTTTCTGACTGAACGAACACAATTTAACACTAAATGTACTAAACGAAAAGAGCTAAAGAGATGAAATTTGGAGCCCTCGTATAGAATCAAAAGCATGGATTTCTAACAAATCGTAAATCCGTTAAGGATTTAAAAATCCATTAAGGGAAATCCATAAAGGGTATAAAATACATTAAGGATTCATTCATTAAGGCTTTTCTCTCTTCACTTATATAAGCATGTAAACGCGATAATTCAATAACCCATTGGCTTAAATATATAAAATTTGAGAGACGTCTTGTGATTACAATTTCAAATCTGTGAACTGCTGTCAGTTCACTTAGAAAAAAAGTCGCCCAAAATACATATTCTCACTATACATTCAGTAAAAATGACGGATTCGAGCCAAAGATCTATATTTCGAAACTATTGCACACCAATTTCGGGTACTAGATATTCACATCCCCATCTAAGATTCACAATTTTGTGCTAGGGAAGAAAGGGAGATAAAAATTTATTGGTGGTTTTCAAGAAAATATTCTGGCAAACACTGGTTACCTTTTTTTCTGAAAAAAAGAAGTTATCTAAATCTACAGAAAAGAAACAATTTGAAATTGAAATTTAATATGTCCCTTGAGTTTATCGCCAATAGAGTACCGCAAACAAACAGCCAGCAGTAATTACGCTAGCACTGTTTTAGTACCTACTTCAATATATTATATGTCTTAAAAGTCATCCTGCTTTTGGACTTTGAGGATTTAACATCATTGGCGACTTGAAACCTATACTGAAATAGTTTTCAAACCAAATAAGTATATTTGCATTAGAAAAATGCGCATTTAACCTGAAGTTGGCAGAATATTTTAGTACCGTATTTCTTTTGAGAAATGTATAGAATGCCAAACCATCATTGATAGAGGACATAGCTATCTGAATCTCATCTGCTAAGTGAGACTTATAAAAGCAAGACTTCAAATTTAATAATTGAGAAGAGGAAGGAGCATTTAATAGCTTATGAAAACAATTATCAAGTAAATGATGCATTAATAAAAAGACTTTTATCTGTGTATTTTTTGAGTTTTTTCTAAATTTAAGAATTACGTGGCAAATTTATCTTTTTTCAATGGTATCAAATTTATTAATACTACCTTGTTAAGGCGTAATACGTAATTTGGTATTATTATTATTATATAAAGTATGCTATCTGATTTTTATGTCAGTAGTTTCATTTTTCCCGTCGTTGAACTTAATTCCATTTTATTTTATACTAGTTGCCTCAAGCGATCAATTGGTTCGATGAGAATCTAGGTTAATTTGATGGCAAATGAATCGCTTAGATACATTTTTATGTCCATGATGTAGATATTAAAGCTTATTTATTTCTTACAAGAACATTAATACCAGTCTCATGGCATCACAGCTTTATTAAAAATGCAAATAAATCAATATATTCATCTATAATCTAATTTCCGCTTTTTTTTTAATTCACTTTTTTATTCGTCTTATAAACTGTACCAACAATAAACGAAATTGAATCTCAACAATGGAAGAAAACCCTAATGTGGAATTGTTTTTGAAATAATGATAACTCATATTAATACAGAAAATTCAATCCAATATGACATTACAAAACACATTGTTTAAACAAGACCATTGTTAACAAAAGTGCTATTATTTAGTCTTAAACTGTTAAGTAGCAAGAGAATGTAACATTTCATTGTTTGTAAAAATTATCTGTTTTGTTATTGCCGATTGTTACTCACATTTTGTACTTTGCATTTGGAAAGTGTGCTTGAATTTTTCGACTGCGATTGTGATTACAGAACTGCGATTTATTCGTGTTTTTTATTGGAGATAAATACATCTCTTGGATATCGAAATGGATTTCGACAGAGCCAAACGTGAGGTTGGGCGCTGGTGCCTCTTTTTCTGGTTTATCAGATTGCTTATGTTTTTGAGCTTAGATTGCTATGAGATTGCTGCCATGGTCTTGATTACCGGATGGATTGGAGCTGTTCTCAAATCCGTTTACATCAATGGTCAGAATGGTTATGAACTGGTTTGGGATTATTGCAATCCTAAGTAAAAATATATATTTTATCCTCAATAGACTATTTTTATGCCATATCATCTTAATTGGCCTTCCATGGAAAAAGAATCGGCAATAATAATGCGTGTCTTTATAAAATATCCACATAACAGCAATATTTGAAAAGAAACTCAAGCATGAAAACTGGATACATGTAAATATAATAATTTGTTATTATGGTTTGGAGGAAGAAAGAAGAAAAAAATCCTTTCCTTCTGGCTGTTAAAAATGGAAACAAGAAACTTTGAACTGAACTCAACGTACAATAATGCCTATTTACAATTACAGTTCCTAAGGACACCTCAATAAAAAGGCGCATCAATCTCCTGAGGTAAACTGCAATAGACATTCACATCTTTACAAAATTCACATATTTCTGGCTGCTTAAATAGAATTCAACTTACAATCATACCGAATGATAATTGCAGTTCATGAGAATACTTAATTGTAAAAAGTCTCATCACAGTTTCTATCCCTTGAGATTAATAGAAAGAGAAATTCACGGCTTTATAAAATTCATCTCATTCTGGTTGCATCAAATGTAACAACAAGGCACTTTGAATGCAATCCATTAAACAATAATATTGACTGAAAATTGCAGTTCTTCAAAATACTTCATTAAAAAAGACGCATCGATTTTGATATGAACCAGAAAAAGAAATTCGCAGCTTTATAAAATCCAACTATTTCTGACTGCTAAAAATGAAAACCAAGAAAATTTATACTCAATTCAGCTAACAATCGGGAATAACTTCCTAAAGACAAATCATTAAAAAAGCCGCATCAAAGTTTCCATAGCCTGAGATAAACTCAAATAGAAATTCACAGCTTTATAAAATGCATATCCTTCAAGCCGCTGAAAAGGAAAACAAGAAACTTTAAGCTCAATTCAACTGACAATAATACTGATGGAGAATTGCAGTTCCTGAAGACACTTCATTAAAAAGTTGCATCAAAGTTCCATTCTCCGGAGATAAAAAGAAAAAGAAATAGAAATTCACGGCTTTATAAGATACATCTACTTCTGACCTGCGAAAATAGAAAAACAAGAAACTTTGAGCTGAATTCAGCTTACAATATTGCTGATCGAGAATCACCGTACATAAGCAGGAGGATTACAATTCATTTCTATCTACTGAGATTAACAGAAATAGAAATTCATACCTTTATAAAATGTACCTATATCTGGTCTACTAAAAATGAAAAAAAAAAGAAATTTAGATCAGAATTGTACCTACAATAATGCCGATTGAGAATTACAGTTCCTAAAGATATCTTATTCAAAAAGCCTAAACAAGGTTTCTTCTGCATGAGACCAACAGAAGTAGCGATTCACTACTTTATAAAATTACCCTCCTTCTACCAGCTAAAAACAAACAAACAAAAACACAAGGAACTTTTAACTCAATTCAATCTGCAATACCATCGTTTGAGAATTACAGTTCCTATGATACTGCAATAAAAGAACCGTATCAAAGTTTCTATCTCCTGAGATGAACCAGAAATTTAAATGCACAATTTTATAAAATTCACATATTTCTGGCTGATGAAAATAAAAAACAAGACACTTTGAACGCAATTCAACTTACAATAGCGTCGATTGTGAATTGTAGTTCCTGATGACAACCCGTTAAAAAGCAGCATCAAAGCTTCAATCTCCTGAAATAAACCAGAGGTAGAAATTTACAGCTTTTTAAAATTCATCTACATCTGCCCTGCTAAAAAGGAAAAACTAGAAATTTTGAACTCAAATAAATCTACATTAAAGCTGATTGAAAATTACAGCTCCTAATGACACCTCAATAAAAAAGCAGCAGCAAAATTTCTATCTCCTGAGATCAATAGAAATAGAAATTCGCAGGCTTTATAAAATTCACCTCTTTCTGGCAGTTAAAAATGAAAAACAAGAAACTTTGAACTGAAGTCAATCTACAATAATACCGACTGGGAATCACAATTTCTGAAGACAATTCATTAAAAAAGCTTCATCAAAGATTCTATTTATTCAGATAAAAAGGTATAAAACTATACAAATTAAGAAATTTGCCTTATTCTGGCTGCTTCAAATGAAACAACAAGGTACTTTGAATGTAATCTAACCTACAATAGTGGTGGCTGAGAATTACAGTTTCTATAGATGCCTTATTGAAGTAGCTGCATTGAGTTTTCTATACCCTGGCAGATGAGGAAATTAATTCAGTACCACTAATCCAGAAATTGAAATTCACTGCTTTATAAAAAAATCTCCTTCTTAACGCAATTCAATTTACAGTAATGCTGGCAGATAATTGAAAATTTTGGATATACTTTACTGAAATAACCACTTCAAAGTTTTTATTCTATTGACAAGGTGTAAATAGAGCTGATACTACTAAAGTAGGAAAAAAAACCAATAGCTATATAAATTTCACATTTTCACAAGTATATTCACTTTATCATTCACACATTCACTTTATAATATGAATAAAAAAAACTATTAAAATATGTCTCTGGCTTTGTTTTTCTGTGAACTCAATAAGTTTTAAATGCAACAAACCAAAAAGATTATATTTATTTTCTTGTCCTTGCTACATAATTGTAGACTTATGTGATTTTTTGGATGAGATTCATCATTGTCTAAATGTCCATACATTTTGCATACGTTATTTACAAAACGGAGCTAGTTAGATAAATTATATTTAATGAATGGTACTAAATATATTTAAAATTTCATAGGAATCCATCAAAAGGAATAAGCATGAACCTTAAATTCATTGTTCACAAATATCTTACATTTCGGTTAAGTATAGCTTGTTTTCAAAATTCTTCCCCTTAATAATCCAATAAATGTTTCTGACAAATATTTCACATTATATCCCTTAATAACTCAATCATTGTTGAAATTGGACCATATCGAGTTAAAAACTTTTAAATGAGAATAAAATTCCTTTTCGTTGACCTCAGAATATTCATTTGTTATAGAAATATTTTGTTTCATTTTTCCAAGAGAGCTTTTTTATTTTATTTTATACTTTAAACTTCTTTAATACATCGATTCAGACGGAAATGATTAAAATTTAGGGTTTTTTTAGTTTAGTTTAATTTAGTTACATTAACGTTCCTTGTAAAGCATGTCTAGGACTATTTAGGGACGGACCTCGAAATTTTGAACTACTGTCAAATGATGAGGATGGTACCTGAGCCCGCCCTCCCCTCTCCATATCGTATCACTCCAGCGGAAGGACATTTGCCCATGACGAATTTAAAGTGCAACAAATCCCCTTACACAACGGTTTTTCGGTGAAATTGGGTAAAAATTGAGGGGATACTTCAACAAAGCCTTTGAGAAAGGAACTCAACACGTATTTTTAATTATTAACAGAAATAGCGATGTTTTTTAAGGGGCAGATGACTTTAAAATAAACAAAAATGGACAAACTCATAATTTTTTTTTCGTCGTTTTCTCAAACGCATGTCTATATTTCTCTAAACCAGTGTTATAAGGTACATAGTTGAATAAAAGGATATGTTAATGGTCTGGAAAATAAAGCACATACCACTTACTTTTCTCAAAATGAAATTGTAATTAGATTTAAGCATATTTGAAATATTTCAGGTATCTTAATACTTGTAGAAGTCAAATATAATTGATTATAAACATTTCGGTTGAAAATCAAATGAAAATAGGGTAAGAATTTTATGTTTCGAATTTTTTTAGACAGTGAAAAGTCAAATTTAGTTCCAAAAGACATAAAAATACTTATGAAAACTGCATAATTAACTGGGAACCGAAATATTTCTTAAAAATTAGTATTTAATTGGAATTACAAAATCATGCAGAGTTTTATTCTTAAAAAAAATTATATGTTAATATAAGAAAAAATAATGAAAAAAATTAAAAATTTGAGTCCCCTGGAATATTTTGAAATTTAATATCATAAATTTAAAAAATGATATTTTGTTTTAAAGTTTTTTTTAATTTGTCTTATTTATTTTTAATAGATATACATGAAAAATCAAATAACTCTTAAGTGAATAATTTCCCAAAATTCCAAATAGAATCTACCGTTTCTTTAAAGCAATGATTTATCTATTTTGAAAGAAATTTTCTAGTTTTGAAACATCCTTAAATATCGATAACGATTTTTTTTAAAAGAAAGAAAATGCACTGCTTTTTTAATGTCAACGTTATCGTATATGTGAATAAAATTGGAAATTCTTGGAAACTATTCTTATGCTTTGAAAAATATCTGAATTTTTAGTGTAAAGATAGCATACGATATTAATCCATCCAACTCATGGTCTTTTAATACATTCATTCAAAAAGTCTCTAGAATTCTAGTTGTTAAAACACTCGAAATTCAATATCTACACATTTTTGACAAATCGCACGATTCACTTCTCCTTAAATCTAAAAAACTTATTAAAAATGCTTGTCAGCTGTGAATATGGTAACCGAAAAACACTTTGAGACACATAAATAAAATTTAGAGCAAGTTCTTCACGTCACATTCATAGATTCCTGTCAAAACTTGAGTTACATTCGTTCAAACGAAATATGCTTGTCTACATGAAATATTACTATAAATCTGAACTTTAAAAGCTAGATGGATAAAATTTGGCATAAAGGTTTGGCATCTAAAGCAACTCAATGTTGTAAATAAAATCCGACAGCTTATTTCGTGAATATTTTCAAAAAGTATGTAACCCATATTTAATAAAAGAATTAATATCAAATTTGTAATGAAATAGTATTGCAAAGAATTATATAAGACAATAATATAAAACGATAAGACAATTTCTGCACAGGGTTAATATAACTGAGTTTCATATAAGACATAAGATTTCGTCCTCTTGACATGATTCTTTTCAGTATGTTGTTGTTACTTATAGCAAGAACTTCACAAAGCCCGCTAACAGAAAGCTGTCGGTGATTTAAGCCTAAATTGTGCGTATCCAGTTTGCTCAGTAGCACCAACTAGAGCTAATACGACTCAACTACTTCATACTGTACATTTGCTTGCTCAACCCCTTTTTCAAGGGGCACATTCACACACATATATAAGAACAACCATTACAGAACCGGGACGTCAAAATCATGGTAGAGGCACTCTACCCCTATGATAGGGTGCCGACTCCTTTCAGTATTAGAATACTTCAGTATCTTCCTGATTTTTTTAAATATATGTTTAAGGTATTTATACAATTGAAAGAGAAATCAAATTCTATTAATTTATAAAAAATAATCTAAACATCTTTGAAGCAAAAGCATAGCTTACGCTCTAAAATTATCTAGAATGTTTTACACTTTTTTCGATTACACACTTTTATGATTCATTTTTACGACTTCTATCATACTTTGTTAACAAATAGAAGTTGATTTCTGTTAACAGTCTGAAAACATATTTGTTTTTGAACAAATAATTATTTGGTTCATTTTTTTAGTTATTATTTTATTTAGTTTTTATTTAGTTCATTTTTAGTAACTATTTTATTTAGTTTTTATTTAGTTCAATTTTTTAGTTATTATTTTATTTAGTTTTTATTTAGTTCCTTTTTTTAGTTATTATTTTATTTAGTTCATTTTTCAGAAATGTCGAATTTTATATAAAAAAAGGACATGCATTTTATTTTGTTTTTTCATTAACATTTCTGTTACAAAAGCTTATGAAATGGTTCAAATTTTTTAAAGATAATGATTCATTAAAAATGACAGTATTTAATTTAAATAAAATTATTTTAATGATAGAGAATCAGTCTTAAATGAACCATAATCTAGCTACCAAACACTTCGATTAATAATTAAGGTCTCGAGAAAGCATAGAACTGGGCTGGTGATCGTTATTTAGCAATAAAAAAGTGACTAAATACATTCCTATATCATTTGTTTCCTTTTAAATTGTTTCAAAATATCATCTTGGTTGCAAAATGTTTTTGATGCTAGCATATCGAGTTATTTCAAAACTTTGAATTCGCTCCAAAAATAATAATGCACTCAAGTGATTCTAGAAATGCTTTTTCAAGGTCTATTATGGATAAAGATACTTGAATACATACTTTTGTAAAAGAAAAATAAAAAAATAACCCTCAACGATTAAGTGAATGGTTTTTGAAAGATAAATAAAAACCGAAAAATTCTTATGACAGCCGCTTAAAATTCAAGGTAATGTTTTCTTCGATTGTGGTAGCATTGTGCGCTGTTAATTCTTACTTACAGACTAGCAAATTTATAAAAGCTATTATGTGATTATCATTTAGGTTTCCTATATATTAAAAGTATAATTAATTATATTAACCAATTTTTTACAAATTTTTTCAAAATTTGGAAGTTAATTTCTGAATTAGTTTTAACTTTTTAATTTATTTTTAGTTGAAAAATGACATAGAAATCTTGATCTATATAGATGAAATTTTTTCATCGAAACTTTTAAATCTTTCCCAAAGAGCAACAAATAGTAAAAAAACAAATAATAGCAATTCTCTAGAGAAAATTATGTTCATCTTCTTGAAAAAATAAACAATAAGTTTGGCAAAGAGTTAAAACGACAGTTAATAATGTATATCAATATGTATATCAATAATATAATGTATATCAATTACATTTCTTTAAAGAGCTCAATGTGGGAAAAAACATTGTTTATAATTTTTTTCCTTTAAAACGATATTGATTCCTTTTCTAGTTACCAATAAAATGATAGATTAATTATTGTAGTCAATAATATATGAGATGCTATATTATAAAAGCAGTAATAATTTTTATATTACAAATATGGTGTTCGGTAGACCCTATTTGTATATATTTGTATATTTGTATATAGTATTTGTATATAGTACTATATTTGTTGTATATAGTAAAATTACTTATGATCAATAATCAATGGCAAAATTTCATTGAAAATTAAAAATTAAAAATTTAATTCACATGTTCATACAAAATACGCTTTTATCAATAAATAGCTTAAAAATATTCAAATGTACTTTTTTTTCTTTAACCGCTTGTGGAAGTTTGGAAATGAAATTTTCATTAACAATTTTTGACAAAAAGGGAAATTTCAGTTTTCCAACTATCGCCCAATTTGTAAGGATTTCTGTGAGTTCCATTTTTTTTCGAATCTTTACGGTCTATGATTTTCCTTTTTGAGTCCAACATCTTTAACATTTGAAAGATACTATCAGTTTCAAAATTCATTTTTTTATCAATTTCAGGGAAACATGTATTTGTCATTTCTTTTTACTTTATCTTAATTTACTTAATGATGTTTTAATCAGTAGCATATTTACTAGCGACGAAGAAAATTAAACATAAATAATATAAAGTATTGAAAAAGCTTTCAAATAAGCCTTATTTTGGTTAAATAAACGTTGAGAATGGACGTATTATTAAAAATTTGAAATTATAATTATATCTTATTGTATCCAAATAAACTAACAATAATAATTATCTTAACTCACACTCAAAGCAATGCTAAGAATAACTCAAACACCTTTCATTACTTTTTAATTTAGTGGAGAATTTTTCCAAATTTTGAATCTTTTCATCTTTTATTTCTTCTACATTTCGTATGCATTTTTTCCCTGCTTCTATCACGAAAGGCACATTTTCTTTTTTTGAATCATTGCAAAATCATAAAATAGCATTTAAATTACATTCTTCGCTTCCTAAGTCTTCCTCAAACATAACATCACAATTATTTCTATTAAGTTTTAAAAGAAAAGCTTTTATTAGGTGTATGCATGATAACACATTCACAAACAAAGGAATAAAATGCAGTTCAAATTAATAATATTTTCGTGTTTAAAAACATTTATTTGAATGGTATTATTGGCTTCTAACAGTCGGTGGAAGTTTTTTTTTCCATAAGATAAATAAATGCGAACAGAATTGGAAAATATTTTTTTCAGTTTAAAGATTAAATTGAAAGCACTGTAATTTCAACAAAGACAAAATTATTCTAATATTTGCTCAGTTGAATACATAATATAAATAAAAAATATTTCTTTTAAATTTTGTTTGTCTTTCAAATGAAAAGGATTTAATCAAAAAAAGAGAAAAACGATATAGAATAAATCAGTATGAAAAGACGTATCTTTCATTGTTATAGAATAAGAATTGTAAATTATTCAAAAACATATATTTTATTATTTAGTTTCTTACCTCATAAAAAGAATATTTGGATTTTATGCAAACAAAACAGTGTGACATAGATTTTAAAATGATTTGATGCTCTATTCAACAAATCAAAAATAATAGAATAATTCTTATGTTCAAAAAGAAAAACAATACTTTAGGGAAATTAATAGAAAATTAACGCATCAATATAAACAGTTATTATAGCAGATAAAAATGAAGATTATATTAAAAAAATCGTTTGTTAATTGAATTTATTTTATCATCATTAAAATGCATAAATTGAAAATATACATTTTTTTTCACTTTCCATTCAAAAAAAAAAAGGTGTTATAATAAAGTGCAGGTATTTGCAATTAATGCAAATTGTATGTATGAAAATAAGTGCATATCTTTTTATTTGACGAAATCAGTTTTAATTTATTTATAAAAGGTTTTATTTAATTATTTGCATTTTTCTTTTGTTACAACTAAGTTTGGAAACAAAATAAAAAATATTGTACTCCATTTTATTTAATATTAGTATAAAATATTTTTACCTTTTCAAAAAATGTTTTATTATAACTGTATATAATATACTTTTAAATTTATCTTGGATTTTGTTAGAATAGAGGATTTATTAAATTATAAGCTTTCCTAATTTTAATAAAAATTAACTTCATAATGTTAAATTTTCAAATTATTGATTAAATTCCTTCAAATAGGTTTAAAAAATCATATTTGGATAAAGGTGATTTCACATTGTAGAATTCATTAATTCTAATTCAGTGGTTTCTCAATTTATAATTAAATTGCATGGAATGAAATTTTACATTTTCTTTCTATTTTTGTCCTGCAATAAAAATTGCAAATTTATATCTAGTCTTTAGGCATCTGGTACTATACTCTTATTTCATGCATCAATAAAGCACAATTTTCACAAGAACATAAAATCAATGGTTTGCACTTTTGAAGTCAGCTCGATAGCCATTATTTTACAGTCTAATAAGCATATCAATTAAATTTTATATTCCAATAAAAATTAATCCAGTTTAAATCCTAATATAATATGGGCACATAAGAATATTATTTTAAAATAATAAACTCTCTCTTTGTATAATTTAATCCTATTTTTTAATTTATTTTATTGTGTTATGAGATTTGTAATTGAAGATATTTTGATATATATCAAAATCCCACCCTACACAATTTGTCTAATAACGTTTCTTTGTTTCTTAGTCTTATAGAATATAGAATTAATTTAAATATATCTTAATATTTATCAAAATAAGTCCCTTATTTAGGTGAAATGAATATCAATGTTTGTTCATTTTTTAATCTTTTGAGATTAGAAGATAATTTAAAGGCACATTGTAGCTCTACTGTTGCAGTTAAATAATAAAACTCATGTGGAAAATAATGCCACAAACAAGTGTATTTTGCTATTTTTTGTAGTTTTTTTAAATAAGGTTCATTTGGCAGCAATGGATAAAATAGTGACCTTAATGGGTTTTTTTAGAATTTTTAATTTAATATTAACAGCATGTTAACATGAACCTTCCCTTTAAAATCTGTACCAAATTTGAGATGACAGTTCATAACAAGGCATATAAACGCCAAACGAAGACCCCTTGTGAGAAATGAAAACCCTTTGCGGAAGATACTACATAGTATCGAAAGTAGGGGTATTATCGAAAACGTAAAAATAATACAGGAGTAACAAATTCACATTTATAAATATTACTGTATGAAATACTCAATTCCTATTGTAAATAAAATTAGAATATTAACTTCAGAGCTTTGCATTATTTATTTACGAGATTGATTCGAGTTCTTGGATTTTTCCGCAGAAACAATTGCAATTCTAGTAATTACGTGTGAGATACTATGCAGATAACATAGAATTTCACTAACGATACTCTTTTACAAACAACTTCACAAAATGGGATATATATTAATTCTATTTCCCTTCGATATATCACAACCAACCTTAAAAGTCTTTCGTTTCTTATAACTTTCATATTTGACCATAAAATATTATAAATTGCACTAGGTTTGATGAATATTATCACTTTTTCACATTTAACCCTTCAACAGTACGGCCAAAAAAATCTTATTCAGAAAAATTCCAAATTAACCAATCAAATATCATGTCTAAGGAATATTTTCAACTAAGATAAGAATGGTTTAAGTATCTAAAAAATCTGACTTTAGATTTAAAATAAAGCGTTATATAAAAGCTTCAAAAGCTGAAAGCTTATAAAATAAAAATGTAAACAATAAAAACTCTTATAAAAAGACGCAATTTTTGTCTCTTTATAAAAAAACAGTTTTTGAATATATAAAAGAAAATATTTCATTGCAATCATATAAAATTTTAATCGACAAAGTTTAGGAGCAGTATCCTTTTATTAAATCTATTTCTTTCTGATTCAGCAGTTTGTTTTTAAAGCCTATTCATAACGAACTATTTCATGAATTTTTTTTTAAAAACAATTGTATGGTATTCTATAATTTTTATTTTAAGTACTTTAAACAGAAAACTAATTCACGAATTTATTGAATTTAACTCATATATTTCGAGTGAATGTAGTCATACTTTCTTCTAAATTTAATAAGATTATAACTGTGATCTTTATTTTAGATCTGAAATTAAATTCTGTTCGGATAATATTTATTTGAAATTCTATTTTTTATTAAAAAATAAATACTCTGAAACCTTTTGTTGCTGTTTTATTATTAAAAGAGTTCATTCTTTACATATTTGCGCACATATTTTACATATATTTTTCAAATAAAACATTTTTTTGCTAGGAAATCAAGTTATTTTTCTATTTCAATCATGTTTTTTGTCATTTTCCTTAAGGACATAAACTACCGATTTAATAATATTATAATTCTATAAAAACGTTATACATATCGTAAATTACTTAGACTTTTTACAAATTAAAAATTTTCCTTAGTTTAATTTTTTATTTGTAATCGTATTGCACTTCATGAAATCTAAAAATAGAAACGCTTTCAGATAGCTAATTTTTTATACGGTTTAGGGCCTTTTAACGTTTAGAAACTTCACGAAATGAAATAAAGATTGAATTAGATTTCAAGCATATTTTTCGATTGCTTTTCATCCCATCTAATTCATATCAGACGGCGGTGCATTTTAGAATATGTCGGATGTTTTAGGAATGAATATATCTTATTTTTCTATTGTGTAGATTTCGTTTATAGCTTAAGGATATGAGAAGCATTTCTTGAAAGCTTTTGTAGGGAATGAATTGAAAATATTTTTCTTCGTCAAAAAAATTTCATTCCAAAAAAATTGTGTTTGTGAGCATTTTATGCTTCTTTATTTAGTCTTCTGAAAAATGCGGAAGAAAACAATTTAATTTAATTGGAATTATATATTTATAAGCGTGGGACTTTTGGAAAACAGCTTTTTTGCCCTTCATTTAATATAAATAAGTTTCTGCTTTTGACATCATTTTTTTTAATTTTATCTTTCTTACTTTTGAAACCTTTGCTCAAGTTTCAAAAATTTGGTATGCACTTTTTTTATGCATTTAGATTTGATAATCCAAATTAAACAGAAGTTATTTGCACCTCTCTAGTGCAACGCCTACTGGATCACGACAAAATTTATTTTGTTCATATGCTTTTATTCAGTTTTGATTTCAAAGAAAGAAAAAACATTTTGACTGACAGAAAATTCCTACTATGGAAATGCAGTTGATGACTTAAAAAAATTCCATCAATAATATTTTTATGAGAATATACAATTTTGCATGCACATGCACTATTGTTATACATATTAGCAGAAAAAAATCACCCAACTTTATTCAGCAGTCTTTCATGGTGCATGAAAACTAAATTCACATTTTAATTCTAGTAACATGTACAAAAATAATGATACGCCTGAAATGTTAATAGAAGCTTGTCTACTTATTTAAAATTATATAAACTTTAAAATTTTCTAAAGACACACCATGTCACGAATAAATATAGCATATTGATGTCACGAATAAATATAGCATAGGAAAATTACACAGAATGCAATTTTTGTTTAAATTACTGAAGAGCTCATTGCAGAATGTCATTCTTCTCTCACCTTTCTCAAAACAGTCCTAGCAGCAAAAGCCCAGATATAAGAAGAATAGAATTTATTGCCGACAGAATTTCTAGATGATGTCATTAACAGTGTGATGGCTATTTGTGAGACTATAATAATTTACTGTGGCAACATTCCATATTTCATGGATCTCTCCTAAAATGTAAACAACCATGATGTGAATGGTTTCATATAGACTATATTATAATCCACAATTGAACCAACAATTTCATAAAAGTTACTTTGCTATACGCTTTCTTCCATAGTAATATCTTTCTCAAAAATATTTTAGTAAAAAATTCCGATATATTCTCCAGTGATCACAAATGGTTGTGACATTAATTCTGCACCCCAGTATGTTACACTTTTTTTAATTAAACAAAATTCTTTATAAATTTTTATGCGTATAATAGATTCACTGTTAAATCTGTGTGTAGTTAATATTATTATAGTTATAAATTTTTAGGAACCAGTAAGTTATTAATATTTTCAATCCTATTTCGTTTTATAATTCGCATTTTTTGTTTTTGTAACAACTCAAAAATAAATCCTTGATTTTATTGTTTGAGCTATAAAACGGCTTTTCTATTAATTTTTATTTACACTTTGAATTTAATTCATTTCTTTAATAATGAATGTTCAATAAATTTGAAACAAATAAAATTGCATTTAAGTAAAAATTAATTATTCATCTTTTCCACACAAAAAATGAAATCGCATTCAAATTTTTCATTAATTAGCCTTTAGTTATTTACCAATTGAAATTGTATTTAAATTTTTCATTAATTTCTATTTTCAATTGACTATTTCTTGCAACTGCTGTTTTTAAATTAAACTTAAATTAATAATTAGAATTATAAATTTTATTTTTATTTGATCCAACTTAATTTTTCCTTATTTTAAATAATTAGTTAATAAGATAATAATTAATTAACAACGATTTTTAAAAAGGTATTAGAACACAAAAGGTACAATTACAAAGAACCCTCCATTTTTAAAAGTGCAGAAAAATGAAATCTACCTCAGTAAAATAGAAAACACTTTTCCCTAAGCGATCCTAAATCACTGCTAAAGAGTTGCTTTTAGAACGCCGACAAATGAAATGGAATGAATAAACATTCCTTTAATAAAAAGATTTCCTTTTAATACTGGGAACAAGCGAATGCGTTGTCTGAAACAATTACTGAGAATTTATTTACGCTTCTTTACAGCCAGTAGCGGTGCCTGGCCAAGTTTCTTTTGACAGCTTCTAGCAACGAGGGAAAGTCACTTTAAAGCAAATAGCCCCGCGAATTAGTATCGGAGCTTTCCCTTCGAGTTTACGTGTTGAGCCTCGAATAGTAATTTATCACTTTGTTGGAAGGGAGTGCAAAGAAAAATGGATATAGGATGTAAAAATAAATTGAATTCGCGTGCTAAAAGATAAATTTACTCTCTGACCTTTTGGTTTCCTACTGTGAGCTACTAGGTAGCCTTTTGCTGTACCTTTATAGCCAGAGATTTATTTATTCGCGAATATCGTTTGCCCGCTTGTTCGTTTGTTCTTTTTCCAATCCTTCCTTCTTTTAAATGTTCGATTGTTTTATCCAAAATGTGGAAACAAGTATAAGAGTTATTTGTTTACATGATGGTTTTGGGACTCAGTATTTAAACTTTTATGGGTGAAACTTATTTATTCCTGGATTTTAAATATTAAATCCATTTTTGAAGAGATTTCTAAAAGATTTTATTACTAAAAGAGAAAAAAAACAACTGACTGTGGCAGTTTTAAGATTCAGATTAAACGATATTGCTATTCTAAAGTAATTAATTTGAAAAAGAGTTCCTTTAGAGAGGTTTCTATTAATGAGCTCACTGATATTTTTTCTTAAATATTCTCATGTGTAATTTTTAAAAATCATTACAAGATAACAGCAGTGTCACGACATCAAACCATTTTCTTTAAATTTTGAATTGATAAATCAGTTTTACAATTCAAATCTCTTTCGGTTTAATTGGTAATTAGTTTTAATAACATAATATAAAATATAAAGCATAATAATACAAATAACCATTGTAATAAAACAAATAATAAGTAATAAAACAAAACTCCAATGTTTTTGTGAATACGAAATTGTCTAACCTAACATCTAGCATTTTAAGAACTGTAAAATTTCTGCTAAAAAGTTCCCTCATTATAAATATGAAATAGATTGAATTTAACAAAATAATTTCAAAATAGTATATTTTTGCATTCTTCAAACATTTGTCAAATATCTGTAATGAACAGTTTTTAGGAAACAAAATCTTTTATTTCTTGAAAAAAAAAAGAATTTTATTATATAGCTCAGAAATATTCTATTATTTATTATTTGCGCACAATTTATTTCAGTTCACAAATTATCAAGAAACTAACTCTCAATCAAAATTATAAATCAAAAGCATATTTCATTTACAAAAATGAAACAACCCGTTTCTTTATTTCATACAATTTTCATACAATACGTTTGTTCCGAATACAATTCTCGTATCAGGTTATTGTTTAGATTTAAAAAATATCTATTAAATATAATATATATCCATATATAGAGATATAGATAACTATAAATAATAAGATTTAATTTTTCGCAGGGAAGGTATTTGTTTCTAATCAAAGATTTAAAGCATTCTTATAAATGTATTCATATTCGGATACTATGATCATATCATATACTTGTGGAAATACTGACTCGACTCTATTTAATTTATATAGTTTAAATGTAACAATATCAATTATTTCTTCAAGTTCTCCTACAAGTGAGTAATTTTATTTGTCTGCCATATTTTCTATTTATTCTATATTCTATTTTTTCTAAAGGAGACTAGTAATGTGCTATTAAAAATTCAGCACATATGACGTTTAATTATATTAGCGTCCTTTATAGAGCAATACTAGAGCTATTTTGGGACGGACCTCGTAATTTTGAACCTGGTTACATGACGAGGATGGCACATGAGTTGTCACCCACCCCTCTCTCCACACCATACCAGCGGAATGACGTTTGGCCTGACGGATTTAACTCCCAACACGCGAAGTGAAATTGCGCCTTAAACCTGAAACCCTGTGACTCACGATTCGAGACCATACCACTAGGCCAATGCAACTTAACGCATATATTAAGCACATTAAATATTTGTCAATGCATCCTAACATAAAATATTGGCTTTATTCATCTTCCAAATTTTGCTATATTTAAACTAACTTTATTTTAACTTTTATATGTTTTGATTTTAAAGGGTATTAAACACAATCCATCGACTTTAACTTTTAGCAATTTTAGAAAATTGCTTGATTAAATATTTGATAAAACGATTAAAAGTTTTTCATATTTTCAGGGAAGAATATATTTTTGGGTGAGGAGACGGAATCAGACAAATAATAACAATATATTTTTTTTAGTTTTTGAAATTCCTGACAAGGAATTTTTTAAACTTTGGAATGTTTTAAAATTTGTTTTGAGCAGCAATTCTTTCGAAAATTATGGCAGAAAACGCCTTAATTTAGATTAATTTTTAATTAATAAAAATTTTAATTGAAATTTTTAGGTACATATTTTCATATTCAAGTTACATATATGCCAAATATGATAGCTGTAGATTCAGTGGTGTAGCTAGTGCAGCACAAGCACATGCATATACATTCATATTCAATATTAATACAAACAAAGAAAAAGAGGGTTATAATATTTTAATTTCTCTGAGATTTATTTTGGATTTGTTCGACTTTTTAATTGACTTATTGGTTTTAATACAAGAACATTTTAGTTGATTTTAAATTTATATTGAAAACTGATCTAAATGTAAATATTTTCCAAGTAAAACTAGAACATATTTTTGAAGATAACATACATTAAAAATACTACATTAATTAGAAGCAGAATAAAAAAATCAAATTATAGCATAGCTTGAAAGATTCTTTGTTTTATGATGAAATTCGATTATTAAGGTCAAATAATTAGAAAATTGTTTATCCAAAATAAGAAGGGCATACGTTTACTAGACATCATGGTATGATGATTTTACTTGTATGAGCTTGATATATTCACATTTTATTTTTACTTTATTAATTTTAAATATAGAATACGATTTGCAGATATAAATGCAGATAAATTATATTGAATCAAATAGAATTATATTGAATCAATAGAGTTGTGGAAATGTTTTGATCTTATAATATTTACTGATCATAATTTTTTAAATTTATCCAATGATTAACATGATTAATTGTACAATATAATCCAGAAAATGAATTTTTTCCACTTGCTCTACAATATGCATGTAATTCATTTTCTGCCTAAACACGGTTTTACTTCACTGCTGAGTCAGCTTATTTGTGCTTTAGAATTTATTTTAAATCAGTGTTCAATAAATCTGAATATCTAGTAAGCATTTTCACTATTGATTCCTCTCCTTTCCATTTGAACAATTTTTGCTACATTATTTCATAAATGGTACGTAACATCTTTTTCAGACGTATTTGTTCATAAACGCTTACATCAAACTTTCAATTCAGGGCTTACAATTTATAAGACATGCAGAACTGAAATACGTTTCCTAACTATAAACCGTAAATAAAGACTCCGTCTGGGAAAATATATTCAGTAAGCATTAGAATTCTGGCTAGGGGAGAGTAATATTAAATTCGCAGCTAGTCATGTAAGAAATAATATAACTGAAAATATATTAATATTAACGTGACATTTTGTATATCCACCTTAGATCATATTTTGTTTAATATTATCATATTTCGTACTTTGCAATAAAGAAATATCAATTTTCGATCGAATCACAATTTTAAGAAAGAAATCATGACAAAATGTTTCAAGTGAAATAAAATAAATCCATATTTAATATTTTTTTTCTCAAACTCCTGCTTGAATGAAATTATTTATATTAACCTTCTACATCAGTATTTTGTTCATTTTTTTTTGAATTTCCATTTCATATTTGTTGTAAAAGTTGAGATGGTGAAAATATGATGCAATTCACAAATATCAAGATTTTATCTGACTTGTGTGAATTATCCAGCAGCTTTTTGAGAAAAGAAATTGTATTTACCAAACATGAATATTCTTATAGGTCGTGTAAGAAATAAAATAAATCTTCTCCGATATAATTATAAATTAAATTTATTAATTTATTAATTGTGAATGAGATTAATTCTAAGTGTTATTTTTATTTTTAAAAATTATTATTTTTAAATATATTTCTGTGCTATTTGCTAGTTTGGGAAGCCTTGCACTTACTAATAATATAAGTGTAACAATTAGTCCATCTAACTTTTACCGTCATCTGCAGTTGTTGCATTAGTTGTCACATTAACAATTTTTCATAAAATACATTTTGTATTTGTACAGAATATAAAAGTTATGTATCTTACTAAATCTTATATTTTCATATATCTTATTGGAATTATTTCTGTTGAAATTTAGCACACTTTTGTGGTTAAATTTTTCAACAAGGAATCATTTCTCTTTACATCTTTAACGGAATTTAATTTTTTATGTCTTGAATTTTATGATATAATGGTTAAACAATATTCTTACTGCCTAAACTGGAAATCGCAAATGAAAGTATTTCGCAGAAAGAAATTATTTATTTTTAGTAAAAATCATCAATGATAATTCCCTATCATTTAAATTCAATTATTTAAGACATTTACCATAACCATCGATGCCATTCGAACTTAAAATGATTACTGACATCCATGATCTTTGTGGGTGCTTTGAAATTATCTTTTTTTAGAAGACGAATTTCTTTCATTTTACTGAAGTCCTTTTTAAATAATTTTCAAACAAAATTACTATAGTATTAGCATTAATTTAAACATTAGTACTTGTAACAATATGTTGTAGCAAAAAATCATCGAATTAGAAAACCCAATCACCCTTTAAGAGCTTTTACAAAATGCTATCAAACTAATTAAAAGAAATTTACGAATGGAAATTGAACACAAAAATTTGTCTTTAACTGCAAAACGAGAAGATGCAAAAGGACAGAATATGAGATAGAAACATCAACTATTAGAAATTTTAACCAGAGCATGGTCAGGGAAAGTGCTATTTTGAAGGAATAGACGAGGCCGGAATTTATTCAGCTCTTCAAACAGGCAAAAATTGTCGAAGTCCTATTATGCTAGTTTTCATTTTGATTGGAAAGATTTATATTTCTTTTTTTTCTAACTAACAATAAGACTTTATTTGACATCCTTTAACATAAAAACAACTTTTAGTATTTTTTATTACAACTTTTATATTTTGGGTCTTTCTCAACTTGCTCATTTATTCCGACATCTAAACTATTAAAATTATTTGCTTGGTGATGTAGTAGTGAAATTATTATTCATCGATTGATATTTATTTGATTTTTATTATGAATTCTAGTTGCGAAATTTTAATTTTTTTTAATTTGCAACCTTAAAATTTCATGACTAGATAGCCTTAATTTAAAAACCAATCACCTTACCACCGTCTAATGCGTTTTGAAATATATAATATTTTCAAACATTATAAAACGTAAGATTGAAGCACCCACAGAGTGAATCATATCGAGAATCATGTTCATTTCTAATTAAACACTTCTGTATGGTTTATTTTCCAGAAACAATAAGTAAAACCAGAATCCGTCTACAGGAATATAAAAAAAAATGCTGTTATTGAAGAAACATATTTGTTGTAAAATATATGAAATCACATCAACGTAACAAAACAAATATGAACATCAATGAAAAATTTACAAATCATTTCGTATTTATGCTTCTCCTCCATATATTCAAAGTTTCTCTATTCAGGACAAAGCTGAGTGACATTGACTTTCACTTTAGATAATTTAAATGCAGAAACGTGCATAAAAGAGAAAAATAATGATTTTTGTAGGATAAAAGGGCTACTTTTGCGTGCTGTTTCGGCTCGCTCCCTGGGGTATGTGATCCAAGAGGGAAATCTATGGTCTGCTTAATAGCATTTTCTAGTACCTCTTCAAGCAAATGCAACTATATATGTCCTTTTTACCCAAAATATCCAACTTGGGAGAGACTTATAGTCGGGAGACTCTAACCATTCTCTTTGTGCCTTTTCTTAACCAGAGAGAAAAGAGCAAAAGGTCTTTCAATAATATAATGAAAAATAAAGTATTCTTTTTCTTAAAATCCACGCCTTCCGTAATGTGACTAAAGTAGCTGAAATTGAAAATACACTTTCGCAGTGAGGAATGAAATGGAAAAGTTCTGCTTCAGTGTCGGAACTTTGGAAAAGGCATCTAACTCACATTAAATATATTCAAGCATCCGGTGAAATAGAAAATCCTGCAAATTTCCTTAGGGGTTGTAATCTTGGATTTAAAGACATAATTGAACGATGAAATTTTTTGAAAAATTATTCTTAATTTTACTGAAATTCACTATCAGAACTGTTTCCTACGGAGGAAGAAGTACTTTGACAGGAGAAGTAAGTCTGTTATTTTCCTTTCACATGCTTTAGAAAAGAAAATCCACATTAAAAAAAATTAAATTTTTAAACTGAAGCAAACTAAGCAGAAGTTTGATTTTGAACTCCAACATGGTAAATCACTAAGTCACTATTATCTATAATATTATAAATAATAAATCATCAAGTAAAACAATCGAATTAAACAAGCTCTTTAAATAACATCAAAAATGATAGTCATTGAAATTAATAAAGAACCAATAAAAGCTAAATATATTTTTGAGGCTACTTTATATTCTGTTCAAACCGAAAAACGCTACTTAATTATATCCGAAGTAAGTTTTAAGACTAAAATTACTTTTTAAAGAATTCTTTCATGATTTATTACAAAAACAAAAGAAAAGAAAAGAAAATATTAAAAATTACACCGTTAGAAAGTGTGAAACAATTGAGCTATATTTATATGCGATTACTTATTTGTTTATTTAAAATACCTATTCTTTTCCTCAACATATTTTGTTCTGGAGGTAATTTCTTCTTTCTTTTCTTATTGGTAATAATCTTTCGTGTGTATTATCTAACAGTATTGAAAGCAAAATACTCCTTTTTTAATTTTTCATTTGACCCAAAAATTTTCTTTAACACCTTAACATTAATGCAGGCATTTTGTATTACTGAGAGTCCTAATTTATAGCTAATATTCCCATTAAAAAGAATTATTATTTTTATTTAATCCTATCAATTTTAAATGTGAATGTTGTATATGCAATAAATTTCTATATATGTAATATAATAAATGTTATATTACATATATAATAAATGTATAATAATATAAATGTTGTAATTTACAATAATGTAATTTGAATGTAAATGTTATATATGTAATAAATGCATGTAAATGTAGTGAGTGTTGTATATATAATAAATTTCTATATATGTAAACAAAATTGTGATGTTGAATGTGAAATTAATAATCACATTTAGCTTATAAATGTTGAATGCGATTATTAAAATTTCTGATGAAACTGACAAATTCATTCCTTTTTTATATGTTTATTTCTAATTTTACAAATTAAATGCTCCAAATTTCTCAAACGTGTGTACGGATTATTTAAAATTATAACTTTACTAAAACTATTTTGCCAATTATTTAAAAAATAAAATTATTTCCAAAACATGTTTTAATTTCATTATATACATTGAACATACATTGCACTTATTAAAAATTATCGGCATTTAATTGTGAATAAAACTTAATGGAGTTTGAAGCTTTACTTATTAAATAGGCAAAATTATAATGTAAAATACTGATTTCTAATTAGAAAGCAAACTTTAAAAAAATTTTACATTCATTATTTTATGCATTGATATTTTAATTTTCAACCCTTTTTTTTTCTTTTTTTTTTCACCATTTTTATTCATGGTATCTCTTATATTTCCAGTACATTTATATACCTATATTTGTTACAAAAGATTTGTTCTTTTTTTAAAAATATCGACTGTAATAAAAGTATGAAATGACTTATTGATGCATCTTTATACATCTAAATAATTTTAAAATAATGCTTTAAAAATTTTAATTGAATTTTAAAAGATAGGTTTTATTAAACAAATATAAGATAAGTCAGCCAATTACAAACATATGAAATTCTTTCAAAGATAATTTTTTTCCTTCATTATAATTCTGAAAACAACCTAACTGTGAAACATGTTATTTCCCCACAAGAATTAATAAATGCATAATTAAAAGATTTATTTTTCAATTCAATCATGAAAGCTATATAATGTTTAAACAATAGAGAATTATTTATCAAAATTTACTTAAATGAATAAATATTTTTAGTGAAAAAGTTATTTTACCTTTTTATTTAATTTTCTATATATTGAAAAGAATTTCTTTATAAATAAAACAGGTTATATTTAAAACAACCAATTCTAAAAAATTTCATTTCAAATATATGATTAAAATACTCAAATGAAAAGAGGAAGAAAGATGGATTATAAATTTTTATCATAAAATCAATGTTTAAATACTGGTAAACAAAGCATTTTGTTCAGTGTGTTAGAAACTCTCTATACTTTACTTAATACATTTTTCAATGCGCAGTAAAATAATTATATCAATTATGAAAGATAAAGGTTTCAAAGTTTAGAGAGATACTTCGCTGAGCAAAAAATTGCTCAACAGGAATTTTTTACGTTTAGTACCATTAGTGCATGAAATATAAAAATAGTCCAGGATAATATGTTATATATGTGTGTTTCTTACATTGTAAGTTATATACAATTTCTGCATATAAGATACTAATGATTCCAAAAGAGCTCACTTAACATTACTTTTTCTGTTATTCCTTTATTAGTCTTTTACTTTAACAGATGTCTAATTATTGTTGAGAGAATGAAGATACATCTCTTTGATTTAAGTGCCAACTTTTAAAATAGTGTTTCAATTTAGTTATTCATTGATTTCTATAAACCTAAAGGATTATCATTTCTGTAATCTTCAATATAAGTACAGATTATTGGTGATCTTTTACAATTTTATTATATAAAATTCCTATTGTGATATCATTTTCTGTTGAATAACCAAAGAGGAAAATTTTTATTAAATATTGATTCGTTTGAAATCTCTTGATTTTATCAATTATGAGTTTTAATTTAAATTTAATATGGAAATCAAATAAATTATTATTTATCAATTTTCCTTCGCCGGCAATAATTTTCAAAGTCCATTTTTGATTGACAAAACATTTCATAGCGCGGAGATCAGTATTTAATGAACCTTTAAGACTTTGCTAAGAAAACTCAAATAGTCCTTCTATGCTGAACAAAAGGAATTATTTTTTGCAAAAGCAATTCTTATTCCAACAAAAAGTGCTGCTTTTGCGGCATGAAACTATAATTATAAGGTATGATTTACAAAAATTTGGTTTTATTAAATCTGAGATAACTTGACATTCCCTACATGTGAAAAAAAGTCATAAAGAATGTAAACTACCTAGGAAAACTGTATCGAAGCGATTTTTAATTTATTTGTTTTTTAAAAAACATGAAAATCATTTTTTTCAGTTTGCTTTAAGAATGCAGAGAAAATGGATTAAAAGATAAAAATAAATTGAATTTAACCAAATTTGCAGTCTGTCATCTTCATAATTTACAATTTATCCTTTTTGATCTGGTGATAGTAAAATAGAAGGAAATATGCATGAATATATCCTCTTCATTTGTTTTTTCTTTCGTTTTATGTTTCTTGCTTAATATTATGTGCACGTAGAAAAATTAATATGATATTAATTTATGAAAGGGACTTTCCTGAGAAATTATAGTTTATGCGTTCAATATGTAAATACCTTTAATCATCTGTAACGTTTTTCATAATGTAAGTCTTTTTTTCATAAAATGAAGGAAATGAAGATACAGCTTCATTTTATTTCTAGATTATTTATGTTATATTTTTCATTATGAAATTAAGATTTAATTTTTAATGCATTGCATACTTTCATAATTTTTTAAGCAATATTCTTATTATTTATAAAGAAAGATGCCGAATACAATGAAAAATATTCAATGAAGCGATGAAAGGGACATTTATTAAAAATCTTCACTATTATTTTTCTTTTAGAAGTTATCGAAATTTGAATATACTCAAATGGCTTTCATAAAATGCTTTAGGTCTAATGCTCATACTTCCTTGAAATTTGATTCGCATTTCAGCTGCGAAATTTTAAGATATGAACATAACAAACTTTTTAATTATAATATTGAAAACTTCTATGAAATTACCATCAATGAAAGTATCGTTGTAAATAATATTTTATACGATTCAAAATTCTTTGAGGAAAAGAATTCCTTTGAAACAGTTTACATCAGAAGAAATTAAAGAAAATAACCTGATTTTTTTAAATTTTATTTTCATTATAAATTCTTAAAACTCATCTTATTGAGTGCTATCACATTATTTTTGTAATACTATAAAATGAAATTTATGCAAGAAAAGTTGCTAAGCATTTTGTTATGGTAGCAATATTTTTAATAAATATCAAAGGCATCAATATCATAATTATTTATTTCATAATTAATTAACTAATTTTTAATTTAATTGAACTTCTTATAAGTTCAGCGTATTCCTTATATTAATTGTAACAAGTTTATTTCTCATTTATTTTCGGCAACAGTCTATCCCTCCCACAGTTTGTTGTTACTGCTTAAATTTTAAAGGCTTTCGATTTAATTATTTTAATTTGGCTTTTTTGATTTAATTATTTTAATACGCTTATCCCAACTAATTAAAATAGGATTTTATCTCTCCATTATCTTGCAGTATCTCTCAGAACTTAGCTGTTTGGAGCTGAATATACGCTGATTGCTTTTGGAATATTCACTAAAATTTTGCCAAAATTTTATTAATAGATTTAAATATCTTGCTTTATAATCGTATTAAATATAGTTTAATTATTAACAGAAATTCTTAATATTGATGCTTTACTTTTATACCATGGGTAAACTTTTCTTTCATACAATAAGTTGTTGGTGATAAAATACACGTTGATTACTTTTGGAATATCAGCCATAATTGATATATATCAGCTATAATTAGATTAATTGATTCAAATATATATATTTGCAAACCTATTAAATATACTTTAATAATAAATAAGAATCTTTAATATATATGTTTTAATTTTACTCTTTTTTTATGTCATGTTTAAATATAAAATCTGCAGCAAATAAGTTAAGGTTTATTATTCCTTACTTGCGGAGTTGAGAATAGATTTCCCAGCTATATCTGAGTTCTGACTTGCAGTATCATCTATTGCGCTGAATCGTTTCATTCATCTAAAGCAGAATTATTTTTTAAATTTTTAATAATATATGAAAAAGTGCGATTATTAATCAAGCAAGAAAGGAAAATTCTTTCTGGAGGACAGCTCGCTTTGGAGATCTCAGAAAGTGGAACTATTAGAGGTGGAGAGATCAGCATGATCCACTAATGATCGAGATCTAATTCGTGCAGGATTTAATACTGATCGAGATCTGATTTATGCAAGATCTAATAATGATCGAAATCTAACTCATTCAAAATCTAGTAATGATCGAAATCTAGCTCATTCAAAATCTAATAATGATCGATATCTGACACTTGCAAGATCTAATAATAGAATTATAAATAAATTCTTTCAACATTCTTCAATGGTTGATGATCATTAATAATTCTCAGGTCATGCTTTTCTGGAATATTAATTACCATCCAAAATTTTTACTATATAAATATCTTAGACTATTTGTGAAAATTCATGATTACAAGATAAATATAGGTAAAACAATTTAATGATTATAAAAATCAATTACACTTTTGAGAAACGTATTCCTCATTGTGTTCTCTAGCTTTAATTCTGTGACACCGCTATCTTCTCTACTTCAGATGAAAAAATATTTCAAATAAAAGAACCAAATACCATTTTTAAAGTATCTCTTCTATATATGTATATACTTATCAAAGAATTAAACATCTGAAATATGTGTTCTTATATTGTAAAAAAGAAAAATTCCTTATGAATGGAAATAATTCTTTGTATTCGTATTTAATTAAACTGTGTATTAAATTCAACTCGCACTACACAGATTTCAATTTTACAATCAATCTACAACACTTTAAACTAAAAAGATAGTTTAAAGGCGTATATATACTAAAAGCATTGTAAGAGAATATAAAGATTTTTTTAGGATAAAAGGGCTACTTTGTGAGCTGCTTCGGAGCTCCCTAGAGTAAGTGATCCTATGGGAATACCCTCGGGTTCTTTAACAGCATTTTCTAGTACACCTTCTGGCAATGCCAGTATATATGTTCTTTTTACGCAAAATGTCCAGTTAGAGAAAGACACAGAATCCTGAGATTACTTTTCAGAGGCTGACGTCCCTTTATGCTTTCTCGCAACCAGAGAGAAAAGAGCAAAGATCTATTATATAAAGAAGGATAAAAGGCTTTAAATTTTCGTAAAGCCCATGCGTTCCCTAATGTGGTTAGAAAAGTCTGAAATTGAAAATATACGTTCAGGAGCGGGAATAGAATTGAAAAGTTCTGCTTTTGGAGTGAATGTTTATGGTGAAACTTTGAAAATACATCTAATCCTCATAAAATATATTTCGAATTTCCAGTGAAATAGAAAATACAGATTTTTCTTGACAGATTTTTTTATTATTTTTTAGAAATATAATTATGAAATTAAGTATCTTTCAAGGATTATACATAATAAAGATGTTGAAACAGGTAATCAAGTTAACTTTTTCTGGAGCAAACATATAATATTTTGAGAATCTTTTAAACATTATTCAACGGCTTATTAATTTTTCAATTTTTTTAATATTTTATTCTTTTATTTTAAAAAAGCGTGTCCTAAAATTGACAGAAGATTTGGATTTGCCACCATTCGTGCAGTGAAGTGTTAGCAACCCTATTTTTAAAAAAAACATTTGACACCTGATAAATTAGGGTTAGTAAGAAATGGAATGTCACAGATAGAAAAATGTTTACATAAAATTAGAATTAAATAAAGACATTTTTCTTTTTTCTTTAAATTGTTATATTTTTATTGAATAGTAAAATACAAATGATAGGGTTATCTATAGAATAACATATAGGGGAAAGCACCTTCACGTCTTTGCTGTCACATACACAGTCTTTTGTCGAATTTTTCTATGACTATTTTTCATGAATGTGGCTGAATTTTGTTGATGTAGTGTTAAATTTCCTCCTTCAATGCACACGTGCTTGTTGGCATAGACATTTGACTTCAAATAGGTACGCAAAAAGAAATCCATTGGTGTTAAATTATACGAATTATGGATAAATTTTCAAACTGTAGCAATCGGATTTTCAATATTTTTTAAAAACTTTTGAAAAACTGAAATACGTTGTTATAACATGTAGATTTTCGTTTTATACTAACTGTCCAATGGTTTATTAATAGTGTTGCCAACTCCTTATTGCACGAATGTTGGTAAAATCTATTTGGGCTAATGGTGGCAATATTAATGTTGGCACACCATTTATTTAATTGTTACATAAATCAAATAATATCATTATATTTTTATCAACATATTGATATAAACAATATATTTAGTTTCATAATCTAACAAAAATAAATTCATGAAATAAGGAAGTCAAATCTGGGGAAATTGTATTCTGAAAATGTTTTACAAAAACTAAGTTTTTGAATTACATTTTATAGATAAAAAAATCACTAAAATATTTCATATTATTATCATTTGGTCCAATAAAAGAAAATAACTTCACTACTGGACTGGATATATTTCAAGTATGTTTTGCAAAACATGTTTCTAAAATATTTAGAAATTAAAAATACATTCTGCAAGCTGTATGCGATTTAAAATTAGGAAGTTTAAATTGCATTAATTAAGTGATTGAATAACTATTTAATCGGAAACTAATTTCTATCTTACTTAATAGACAATGTACACTGATGGAAAAAAAATCCCAAACTAGGAAGGAGCTGTGTTAGATAAACGAAATTTGGTAGGCGTGTTTATACATCTGAAAGATGACGTCGATTCAAATTTCGAGCTACGCGCGTAAGTGTGGCGCTAATAGCGATACTATGAACATGAAAATGGGGTTTGCTTTAAATAAGCGCTGTAAGGTTCGTGAGCGTTATTTACAGTTGAGATTTCACGTAGTAGGTTAATGTTAGTCAAGGATGCCTCTGAGAAGACGAAGAAGCCATTATCAACAGCTCACAGTTTGAACGAGGTCGTGTTGTTGAGCTACGAGAAGGTGGGTTTTCTTTCAGGATATTGCTGAAAGAATTGGCAGGAATGTATCCACTGTGCATGAGTATTGGAGACAGTGGTCAAGGGAAGATACTGCCTCAAAAAGAGCAGATTCTGGGAGGCCACGTGGTACTACTGAGAGGGAAGACCGTCGTATTCGGCGTATGGCTGTGGCTAATCGTACTGCGTCTGCAGCTGAAATTCGAGCTGCAGTTGGCACCACAGTGACAGAACGAACTGTTACAAATCGGTTACTTCAAGGACAGCTCCGAGCCAGACGTCCTGTACAGTGCATACCACTGACTCCAAACCACAGCAGTTTGCGACGTGAGTGGTGTCAAGCTAGAGCTCATTGGAAGACGGAGTGGAGATCTGTTGTGTTTTCTGATGAAATCCGGTTCTGCCTTGGTAGCAGTGAAAGCCGTTTGTTGGTTAGAAGGAGGCCAGATGAACGCCTGCTAGTGACCTGTCTGCGGCCTAGACACACAGGGCCTACTCCTGGAGTTATTTTTTGGGGAGCAATTTCGTATGACAGCAGGAGAACTCTCGTGGTTATCCCAAGCACTCTGACTGCAAATTTGTACGTCAGTCTAGTGATACAACCTGTTGGGCTGCCATTCATGAACAGCATTCAAGGGGGTGTTTTCCAACAAGATAACGCTCGCCCTCATACCGCTGTTGTAACCCAAAGTGCTCTACAGAGTGTCGTCATGTTGCCTTGAGCTGCTAGATCACCAGATCTTTCTCCAATCGAGCACGTATGGAACATCATTGGACGACAACTCCAGCGTCATCCACAACCATCATTAACCGTCCCTGCATTGACCGCCCAAGTGCAACAGGCATGGAACTCCATCCCACAAACTGATATCCGACACCTGTACGACACAATGCATGCACGTTTGCATGCTTGCATTCAAAATTCTGGCGGTTACACCGGTTACTAATGCACCAACCTTTCACATTTGAAATGGCTCTTCTCGCCAATCGCTCTACCTGTGATCTTGAAACTTTAATCAATTAAATATGTTACCTAGACAAATGTATTCTTAAACTTTCATTACTGTACAATAATTTTTTCTTGGTGTTGAGATTTTTTTCCATCAGTGTATTTAATTCCTACTTCCTCGTTCCATTATTATTGATAAAAATTCTTCGATTATTTTGCACTTGGCAAAATTGGATAAAATATTGTTACATATTTTCAGTTAAAGTTCTGGATCATAATAAACTCTTAACACATATTCTCGGTTACTAGAGAGCTATTTATGAGAATAAATGCTTAGTAAAATATACATAAATTTATACTTTAATAAAAATTATCGCGCTTTCTCTCTGGCCCAAAGTAGAAAATACATTTTTTTGACTAATTTTATTTTGAAATTAATCAAGTACAAAAATAGAATAGAGTCATTTATACTAATTATATTTTAGTAATGAATGGAACCAGATTTAATGATCATTAGGCATGCATTTATTTTTAAAAATTGACATTTAAAAACATAAGAATTTTCTTAATGAGATAAAAATGCCTCACTTATGCCCTTACCACAGTTTCTTTGAATTTAATGAGCTTCAAAATGAAAAAAGGCATCTGTCAAAGAAAACTTCTAAAATTAGCAAGGATTATAGGAAAATTGTTTTTATCCCGAATATATATAGTTATTCTATAGTCCTTAAGATATATTTATATTTTTAAAAATAATTGTTTAAAAATGAATCAGAATTCTACCATTTTTGGAATCAACACAACATGTCTGCCCCCGCTTTCCTGTCGGAGAGGTTTTCTTAAATAATTAGGAAACTTATAGATAGTTATATTACTCGGAAAAAAATGTATTATTTGGAAAACAGTACAGTTATTAATATGTTTTGAAGACTCCATACGTTTTTCTTGATATTTATTTCTTAATTAAACTCTATTTATGTGCATAATATTCTTTTATAATTTTTTTCTAAATATTTTATTCTTATATTCTTTTATTCCTCGCATTTACAGACTATTTGATACAAAATAAGTTGATTATTTAACTAATTTATGACAGCGTTGATGCCAATTTTTATTATTTCTTGGCCTTTCTCTTGTTTCAAATGATTAAATTTTTGAATCTATGAAGTTATGTCAATTTATTATTTTATTTGACATATCAATTAATAATTAATTTAATTAATTAAATTTTGATTTCATCTGAGGTGCGTCGCCTGGATGAGATTTCAATAGAATAGTTACTTCAAAATTCTATGTGGGTGCATAAAGTTACGTTTATTCAAAAAATATAATTCTAATTTATTTTGACGCTCAATCACTAAATTAACGTAATTATTTAATGTTATAGTTCAGAAAATTTAAAAAGAATTAACAGAACGAGAACTCAATGAGAATTGGTTGATTGCAAGATACGCCGTACCGTAATGATTTTCATAGATCTTTGTAGTAATTTCAATTTCAAAAATAATTTTTATTATAATTTTCAATATAAAGTACAAGGTGTCCCACAAGTTATGAAGAAGCCTCTAATATTTATAAACTTCGATAGAACAAATTACGACGCGTATTTTGATTCAGAACATGTGTATAATTAGACTACGATGCTTTATATAAGTCAGCCCACGAGTTATGCATCCAAATTCTTGTCTTGACGTGTTCTATCCATATCCGTAGGTATTAAGCGCTGTATATCTAGTGGGGCATTCTGTATATTCTCAGAAATCGTATTAACAATTTTCTACAGAATAAAAAAATGAAGTTAATGTAAAGAAAATTTGATAAAGTTATTGTTAAAAACCTGAAATTTGGAAACTGTTAAGCAATCTATACCAAGGATTTTTTAATCGTATTTATTAATTATGATAAGTTAGATCGGTGAAAGTTACAGCTGTCATTTCTTCTAAAAGTCTTGCAAACGCTCTGATTGTACTTCTGTACATTTAACATTCTGTACATTAACTGTACTTCTGTACATCTGTACATAAGTATATTTAACCTCCGATATTTCATTTTTAATTATTTCCTTTTATGACAACATTTGGAGCTGGCCCTGGTATGTTATTATCTTTAATTTCTTCTTGAGAATTACGAAACAGTTAGAGGAAATTTCATCCATATTTTCGATGAATGGATTGTCAAGGGTCATATATTTGAAATGGATATACTTTACAATTTCATCATAACAATGTATATCTTTAGAAAAGAACTAATTTCCATCAATTTTGAAATGCTGCCTTATGATATTTATATTCGAATATTTATTGAAAAAGTCAGTTTTCTAGTCTATTTCAAGGGTATGACCGGAGCTTATTCCTGCAACTTGGCAAACCCGAAGGCGCAAAAGTGGTTTTACACCTTGTTTTCCGGAGCACGCGGGGCAAGGAAAAACACACATTTGATATAAAACTTGATCTTTGGCGCATATTCCCTAAACTGATGAAGACTGAGCTAAACTTCCCAAAACTGCACCCAGAGGGCAGAAGCCTGACTTCTAGCTCAAATGAAGATGATACACACATTCGCTGCACACCCATTGTTTACAGGGGAGCACATTCACCCTAATCACAGATAGAACACATAAAATAACAGCCCTGCCCTAACCCGGGACACCCAGATCACGAGGAAGACACGCTACCCCTATGCCAAAACGCCGGCATAGGGGTAGGGTGTACTAGAGTGAGTGCATATTAAAATCCTATCCTAGTAATATCTTTAAAGAAGATTTGACATCAGTGAATATTTCATTATTTTGGGCTACACTCAGTCGCCATCTACAATGATGAATTTGATGCTCATCGATGAATATCTCATAATTTGATCTATACTCAGTTGTCTATAGAATAAGGAACGTTTCATTTGTTGACTATATTTTCATTTTTATTGATGATGTTATCTTGATAGACGAAAACTTTATATTCTGGTTAGTCTTGGCTTATAGATGATAACAATTTGAATTCAAGCTATTTCCTTTGGAATACTAACAAAAAGGCAATCTGCCACCATCTATAGGAGTAAAATTCATACTTCTATATGTGCTATTTTTTACTTCAGTTTCGGTCAAATATATTATCATAGTTCTCAGTAGTGAGATTTTTGCCCATTTTCAAAATAATCATGTCAGATCAATTGCATTAGTCATGATATTCCACAAGAATCATCCCTATTTTTATTATCAAGGGCTACGAATTTCTTTATCAGGCTTATCTTTGTTCTCAAATAGACATACATTACGTACGTGAAATGTAAAAAGATGCTTAAAAAAACTCCTCACTTACAACTCTTGTGTCAAGTCTTGATATATAGATATAAAAACCATTAAATTTAATCAAATAAATCTTTCTTTTTATTAACAAGTAAAATTGATTTTGATGAGAAAAAAACATATTTTACAAATAAAATGCCAACTTTATCCCGATCATTAAGTAATCTAATAATGTCTGTGATAAAATTCAATATCTATTTCTAAAATTTCCTCCACAGATTTTTTTATTGAATTTCATGTATACTGTATTAATAATTTTGTGATATGTCTTTTCTCAGGAGGTTGCTTCAACTGTTTTAAATAATTAATTATCAGGATTGCCATTGGGATAGAAATTCGCTTTACTTTTATATTATTAATCGACCAAGCAATAAGATTAAAAGAAGCTAAGGCTTTATAAATTTATTATTTATACCACATAACATGCTAAGAATTCCTTTTATAATTTAAAATAAAATTCAACATAGCAAATATTATTTTAGAATTCATTTTATTTTCTTTTACATTGAATTCACTATTTCTCCAGTTGAAATCAAGTAGTTATCCAGGTGAAAATGAAACTTCCTTCTCATGTAATAAAGCAGCTTCTGAATTTAATATTAACCGATTACTTCATAGGCTTTCTCAAAATTTAACTGTAATCATGCCAGAAAAAAAATGGGAATATCTTCCGAGAGAAGTACTATATTTTTTTTGCTTTGAAACAGATATGATGCTCTGTAATTTAATTTATGATATAGAAATTCTCAAATAACTCTATTGCATACTAATTTTTCTTGATAATCTTAATGCAAATTTGTAATTAAATTATTTCATTGTTTTAAACTTAAAGTCACTATTGAAAAAAAATTATTTATTTGAACTTTTCCTGCCTTATTTAATAAAAATGTGCAAAAGGAAGGACAAGAACTTCATAATGTGGACCTGAAAGCATTATCTGCTTTAAAATTGAAAAAAAAAATGTAATTAAGGATGATGTCGTGTCCGTGTTTGTACGGCAAGAGGATGCAGTAGCTTCTGAAGATAAAGACCCCTAAGCACCCAGAGTGCAGACGTCTTACTTCCAGTTCATATGAAAATGACACACACATTTGCGTGCACAACCCCTTTTTACAGAGGGGGCACATTCACACGTTTCACAGAGAGAACGCAGATTAAGAGCAACCTTACCGGAACCAAGGAAGTCCAGATCGGGGAAGATACGCTGGCTTTTAAATTAATAAGATGAATATTAAAAATAATTAAAAGCACTTTATGCTTAACAATACAAATTTAAAAAAAATATTTAAATTGTAAATTTGAAAAAGCCTTTTATAGAAATTAATGCATTTTACTCCGTGTTTATGTTTACAAAATCTGTTTAATTTTTCGCGATAGCACCAATAGATATAATTTTATGATTTTATTCTTATCATTTCTACTTGATTTACTGTTATAATAAGATATGTCATATAACTGAGCAGTTCTAATCGGTGGATTTGGCTCAGTTTCCGAAAATTGGCCAAGACTTTCTACCGCCCCATAATTTCAAAGTCGGTGGCTAATTTTCTCGAAATTAAAGACGTAGCAAAACATGAGTTGTATCAAATTGTAAAGGCATCTTCTTCCTCAATAATTTATTAAAAACAGATTAAATATATTTTTGTATACAGAAAAAAAGAATTTCAGTGGCCAGATCTGTATTTATTAACTCTGCTAATAAATACAATTTTGAAAGAAAATGGATTCTTTTTTTCTTTATTTTCCACTACCCTAACCATAATTAACCCTAACTGCACATATATATTGTATGATATTAAAAAATTGCTCATTACACTGTATAATATTGGTAAATATTAAATAATCTAATGTATAACAATTTTGTGTAACAAGTTGTTCTAATACAATTGGAATGATGCACTATGTAATTGAGTGAGACAGGCAAATCAAATCCTTCACCAGTAGTTAAAAAACTGGTAATTAGGGATTATTACACAAAATAACAAAGACCAGCTTTTGATCAATGTAAAGGATAATTTCTTCTTTCCTAACAAAAAATCACCCTACATTAAGGGTTAGTCAAAATTCCGTATCACGTACTTTTTCTAAATGAATTGAACTTTGCATGAACTTATTGTCCCTAACCAGAAACACTCATTTTTATAATAATATCATAATTTATTATATATAATAATGTAGTCTTTAATAAGATTTCCTTCAATACATTTTTCTGTACTTGTTCATTAAATTGACAAGGAATCCTAGAGTTTTCAGTCCAACAGTTTTCTGGAAAGCAAAGAAACACTAATAGCTATCATAGAAGCATCCAAAATCCTTGCTGAGCGTTATAAATTCATATAAATCCAATTTGGGTATGTTTGTGACTTTTGAATAAAATTTAGTTAGAGATTTGCAAGGTGTGTTAGCATAGTACATTGTTGTTATGAAATGAGGGTATCAAACTCGTACTCCAATATCCAATGAAACATATTGAATATACACTGAAGTGACAAAAGTCATGGGATGACTGTTAATATCGTGTCGGTCCTCCTTTTTCCCGGCGAAGTGCAACAACTCGACGTGTCATTGAGTCCACAAGTCATTGGAAGTCCTCTGCAGGAATATTGAGCTATGCTGTCTGCATAGACGTCCATAATTGTGAAAGTGTGGATGGTGCAGGAGTTTGGGCACGAACGGACCTTTCGATGATGTCCCATAAATGCTCGATGGGATTCATATCGGGCGATCTAGGTGGCCAGATCATGCGCTGGAATTGTCCGGAATGTTCTTCAAACCAATCGCGAACAGTTCTGGATCTGTGACATGGCGCATTGTCATCCATAAAAGTCCCATCGTTGTGTGGGTACGTGAAGTCCATGAATGGCTGCAAGTGATCTGCAAGCAGCTGAACATAACCATTTCCAGTCAATGATCGGTTCAGTTGCACTAGAGGACCAAGTGCATGCCATATAAAAACAGCCCAAGGAAGACAAGTTTGTCATAGCCCAAGGAAGACAAATTTCGCCGCACAGTCCTACCGGACACGTCTCTCGTACGTCCCACATTGATTCCTGCAGTTATTTGACGAAGTGTTGCGTTTCTATTAACATTGCGGTCTCGGTCTCGGTCGTTAAGTGCAGGTGGCCGCCCACTGCGCTGTCCATGATGGGATGTGATGCCTGAAATTTCATATTCTCGGCACACTCTTGATACTGTGAATCTCGGAATGTTGAATTCACTAACGATATCCGCAATGGAATGACCCATGCGTCTAGTTCCAACTAACATTCTACGTTCAAAGTCTGTTAATTCTCGTCGTACCGCCATAAATCACGAAACACCTGTTCACATGAATAACTTGAACACAAATGAAAGCTCTGGAAAACGAACTGCGCATTTATACTTTTTCGCTGCGATACTACTGCCATCTGTATATTTGCATATTGCTATCCCATGACTTTTGTCACTTCAGTGTATTTTATGAGTAAGAAAACTTTTTAAAGAAATTAAGTAAAAAAAATTTAACGTAATTTTGAAAATATGAAATTATATATACTGTTACGAACGTGTGATTTTGCTTTCCCGCTATAATACTGTCGTCGTAAGGAAGAGAGCTTTACAGCAATATGTATTGAGTAGTGAATGGGTGTGACGTCAGAGGTCCCAAGGCTTGGCGACAAACTTGGCGACCATTTGGCGACTTTGGCGACAAAATGGAAAGTACCCGAAACATCGAGAATTTTCCCGATCCGTCCACTAGGAGCCGAGATCCAGCTAGAACGCTCCTGATTGGTCCAGAAGATGTTTAGCCACGCCCTCCATCACTATATAAGGCAGGCGGCTGAGCCAAGTAAGTGTGAGAAATCAATCGGGCGAAGTCAGTGTGAAATCAATCGGGGCGAAGTCGAGAGATAAAGTCGAAGCGAAGCAGCGGAGAAAAAGGGAAAGGAGGAAGAATCCAGCGGAGTCAAGCCGAAGTGCGGCAGTGGAGATAAGCCGAAGCTAAACGGCCTAGTGTTCAACGAGAACAAGAAGCGCTGTGGAGTTTATCGAGAAGACCTAAGAGAGAGAGGTCTTGAACTGTGGATTCCTGAACGGAGGACTGCTAATCTCTGTGTGGCCTATACTGACGAGGCCTGCGTCGTGTGTCGTAGCCCGTTGTGTCGTCGTCGGGAACGGAGCTGTCCCGAACTAAGGAGTAGTCCCGTTGTGCGAAGTAGTAAGTCGACAATAGAGGCAAGAAGAGACAAAGGAATAGTTCAGCCTGTTCTGGAGAGACCCAGGAGGTGTAAAGCGAATCCCATAAAGATTCCCTCTCCGGCTGAATCCTGTCTAGCCGCTCTGTGGACATTGTCACTACAGAATTTCTGCCTGTGGACTACTATCTGCAGTGTGTTGTGTGTACGTCTCGGCTGTAAATAGCTGTCTCCTGTATATAGTTGTGAATATTTGTCGTCTGTGTGCTGTCCTGTCCTCGTCCTGTAAATAAACGTCTGTGTTGTGTTCGTCAACTAAAAGGACTGATCATTTTGTGTGTGCTCATCGTCATCTAACACCATACACAACCACTATATACTTCGAGGTAAAAAAGAACCCGACGGATTAATATAGAAAAATCCGTAACAATACTTATTGATAATGAATCAAATTATCTAACCCCCACCTTAATGATAGTAATTCAGATTAAATTTTGTCCCTATTTGAGAGAAAAATTTAATGAACTTGGTATGTCTGACTCCACAACCTATGGAATGTTTGATTTTTACAAATATCCCACAAACAGATTTGAGAATTCTTCAACGTACACATAGGAAAGAAGACAAGTTTCTGGGCAGATTCAGAATTACTGATGTTCACCTTCGATCAATAATAAAAGCAATAAATGACAGTAAAATACCACTAAATTAAAACAGGATCTTGATGAAACGAGATGCTTAGCTCCTAAAGAAAACATTTATGTTTTGACAATTACAAAATAAATTTGGTTTCTATAAAAAAATCAAACAGTTTTTTTTCTTAGATTCTACATAAATTTTGATAATTTGATATCTGATTCATATCAGCATTCAAATTTTACAGCCTTATTTCAGATATTAACTAGATTAATTTAATGATTATTCTATTCAGTTGCTTGGTGTAAGAGAAAGCAAAATAATCTGGAAGAAAGAGTCATTTTTAATAATTTATACATTTCAAATCCATGTTGGCATGCTTGTTGAAACATAACCATTACTGTAAATGCTTTCGTTAATTTTCTATAATCTGATAACATGAATATATCTTTTAAAATTTTTAAGATAATTCATTCTTCAAAAAACTTCACTTATTCTATTATTCAGAACTCAGTGTCCAAAAAATAAGGATATATCTATTTTGAAAATCCAATTAAATAAGAATAAAACAAAATATTAATATTTTCTTTTTCTTATTATAATAAGGTATATAATTATAATAAAATATAATAAGGTAATTAAAGAAAAATTAGGTTGTATTTTTTAAAATATTATCATATATTTTAACATCTAATAAAAATAAGAATTACTTCTTAAAGAAGTTAACTAATTTCCAAACTTTTAGTTAGAAGCTAATTCTGCAAAATTCTTAGTAAAATTTCCAAAAAGAATGGGAATAATTGCAACGTCCCTTTTCCTGAGATATTAAAAGATATTTTGTTGCAAATATTTTATAATGATTTCCCCAATTTATAATAGATGAAAACGAAACCATTTATGTTTGCAATCGATTTTTATTTCTAAAATAAGACAAATATCGCGATGAAAAGAGAAATTTATCTAAAATATTTAAAATTTATTATCATGAGAAATTTTTTATATTAACGCTCAAAAACGAATAACATATGTTAGTACAAATATTTTCAAATTAAAAAAAGGAATTTCTTCCAAGAATGATTTTCCAAATTAGTGGTATTTCTAAAAAGAACTATAGGAAGTTCCTGAAAGAATTTCTCTCCAAACTAGATATAGAAAATCTATAATTCTAAGTATTTTCTTATAACTGAAATGAATTTCTCAAAGATAAATCGGAATTCCATTATTTTGTTTATCCGCATCAACTCCCACGGATACACACTAGAGATGCATTCTAGAAAGCGTAGGCTACTGTCAGAATGTCTGTATTACATGGAAAAATTTGATGAATATTTCTCGGATATATCCTGAGGGTGACGAAAAGATTTCTTGCAAGTTTCTTCGCTTATTAAATTCTTTTCATATATATTAAGTATATTTATTCCTAGGATTTTGCTCTGAAATATTTCTTTCGTCAAGTTTGTTTCTTTTACTTTTTCATTTTTTAGCAATTTAAATTTCTGTTGATTGCAATATCAGATTAAATATTGCATTGTGTAGATCTAAATTATGTTGTAGATTTTTTACTTGGTGATTGTTTCAGGGAAACTTTTTGATATTTTCAGCATTGTTAATGTTTTATTTCTTTTCTGTTTAATATGAGTAATTTTTTAACTTTATCTTTACATGAAGGCTTTTTACAAGTTGTAACTGCTGGATTTATGTATAAATATAAAATTTCTTCTTCCAAATCTCCCTCGTATCTATATTTTTAAAGGGCGCTTTTATTTCACAATATAATTCAGTAAAATTTTGAGTTTCTTGAATTCCTTCAATTTCTCAGTTCTATTTTTATGTTTTTCTAAAAGTAACAGGTATAAAAATAAATGATTATATATTCCTTCAAATTCTTCTTATAAAACAAAGCTTGTGGCTACTATACAAAATATTACTTAAATTCTCATTGCTCTCCTAGGATATCATTTGTAGTGTCTAAATTAATAATATTAAATGAACTAAAATTAACACTTTCAAAAAGTGTGCATTATCAAATCAATCATATTCATACTTTCAATTCTTCTAATTTCGATAAGAAATTCGTTGAAATGTTTATTAACTTGTTTTATATTAATACAAAAAATCGTATGTTTTTTTTTTCTCTTTTATACCGTGGAAAATAATTGGGAACTTTTTTTCTTGTTGGAATAGCATCCAATAATCTAAATTTTATTCATTTAAAGAAACTTTATGCTTTTCATTTTTTTGTAGCATTAAAACATGATTTTACTCAGTATGTATTAATGTTCGAAACACTGAAGTATCTTATTTACTATTATTTTTTTATTTCAAACCAAAACTTAACTTTGTGAAATTAGTTTCCTTCTTTATGAGCGATATTATCCTTTCAATATTATTCATACTTTTAACTAGTAAAATAACAATAACTTGTTTTCCCAATTTTATTTGTTATGTTACTTAAATAAAAGTACTTGGAGACAGAGCTTCTCTAGGCGTTTTTTTTTGTGAAATCGTAAATAAAATCTCGGTCAATGTTATAAGTGAAATCTGATTAAATTGCAAGAGTGGGGGAAAAATGCATGGGAGCCCTAACCACTACTCCACTTCTAATGCACATACAGGGCATATAAGGAAACAAGCCAATATTTAGCAACGAAAAAAATTGAGCTAACGTCTTTGTGTGTGTGTGTGTGTGTGTGTGTGTGTGTGTGTGTGTGTGTGTGTGCGTGTGTGCGTGCGTGCGCGCGTGCGTGCGCGTGTGTGCGTGCGTGCGCGTGTGTGCGTGCGTGCGTGTGTGTGTAAAATCGTCCTTTACAGGAAATGTTCTTATAATGATGAACTTAAAAGCTAAAACTTAACTATGTATAAAATTTGATCCATATCATTAGAATCGTCTCCAAGAAACACGAAATAAATTTTAAATATTTATACAAGAATTCCTCGCTTAAGTTATAAGATAATCTAACATATTCTGATCTGTTTGTAGTAATAATTAATTTTAATTAGCTAATTTAATAAATTAAACATTTTTATGAAATCCTACATTAATAATTATCAATTTGTAATAATATTCAAATTTTAGCATTAAACGTGTACAGTAAATTAATAACCAATCAATCCATGAATTTACAGTTATTTACAAAAAGTTTTAAACTATTTCTTCTATCAAAGCATGAATAAATGAGTATTACTTAGATCAGATTTTTTCAATTTAATAGAGAGACTATACACATCAATTGCCTTAAAGAATTCTTAATTCTTAGAAACTACTAGTTGCAGTAAAGCTTCCGGAACATTTTTCCGACAACCTCGAAGTGCTTTGAAATCCATTTTTAAGTAAGTAACTCCCCCCCCCCCCGAAGTTAGTAATGAAACTTCTCGGAATTCATGTAGTGAGCTACGAATACTTATTTATTGCGTTCTAAGAAAAGTGCGAAAGATGGGAAAATAAATTGAATCTGTGCACTGAACGATAAATTTAAAGTCTACCCATTTAGTCGCTTTCTTAGAGCTAGTAAGATTGCCTTTCGTGCTAATTTTATAGTGAGAGATTTATTCTCAAATATCGTTTTACCCTTCTTTATTTTTGCAGTTTTGGAGCTGAGTAATTTAAAAGGTCAATTCCTCACTTTATATTGAATAAATTAATTGAATATTAGTTTATTGCAAGGAAATATTTCGTAGCTGATTTTATTCTTTTGATTATTTTTGGAAATATTCATTCTCTAGTTTAATCTTTAAATATTTGTTGCAATGCATATACTTGAAGACATTACAATTTATGAAATGAAGCATAGATATACGTGGATAGAATTATTTAAATCTTTATCAGAGATATAGTATAATTTAACTATTTGATACGTTAGAGAAATTTTTTAATGCTTAAATCTTTCCAATAAAAAATTTTTGGAACTCAAATATATTTCTATTTATTATTCATATTGCATATATATAATAGGGGGTCAAAATTAAAGCATCTCTGCTGTGGGTTCTCTATACAGCGAACTACTCAATATAAAGGATCTAAAAATTTTAACATACTATTGAAGACATGAAGACATATTGAAGACATGAAGAGATGGATTGAGCGGAAAAAATAGTTCCAGAAACACCAATAGATGGCGCTTTGTAGTAAAAAATAGGGTTTAAAAGATTGAAAATACGCATTTGTACCACATTTTATTCGAACATATCAAACATTCAATCACAAGAATCTTATTGATCCTTAACAACTTGTTCAACTATGGGTTCTAATTGATTGATTGAGATGCTTCTCGCATACAGGGTGATACTTCTTCTTGCATACAGCCGCCACTGAACATAGCAGAATCAACAGGATTTGCTGTGGTTGACTGCATACAGGGTGATACTGTCTTACAAATCATGCCAACTTTACCAGGCGTCCTCTATAAACAAGATTTTTTATGTATTCCCAAAACCAAAAATCTCAAGAATTAAGAAGTGCAGAACAAGATAGCTAATTTGTCAAATATGCAATGCTAATTACTTTATCATTACAGCAGTTTCTTCTGCAAACGTTTACTAAACAGGTTCCAATGCGAGGAAGCGCTTCATCTCGCAGAAAGGTAATTGAATCAAGACAAAAGCTCTGCTGCAATTGGTGTAGTGCAAACCTTTCGAGCATGTTTCTGTACTTTCTGGTCCTTTGCGTAAATTCTCAAGTCGAAGAAACTTTTGAAGTGCAGATGCAGCATTTCCTTTGTTTTCATTAAAAGAAAAAAAAACCTCACAAGGAAAATGTAAAGCCATCGCAGGTAAGAAGGGCATTTTACCATCTTTACCCCTTTTATGAAAAAAGCATTAACATCAAAACAAGAATTTGTGTGCATACAGTACAAAATTGCAGTTGCAAACACCATTTTGGTTTCTTCTCTTGTTTATCCTTTTTTAGCAATAGAAACTAGAAAGGAAAAATTTTATACCCCATGCAGGGGGGAGGTAATTATTTGTATCTTTTTAGCATGTTTTTTGTTATGCAATAGCATCTATCGGAGTTTCTATAATTATTTTGTTTCCATCTCAGTCCGTCTCTCCATTTCTTGAATAGTATATTCATCAACTTTTGAATCTTTATTCTGAGCAGCTCGTTCTATAGAGGGTAATAGGTATTTAATTTTGCTCACTTTGTATCTGCACAAATGGATTAAATGAATCTAATTCTTTGAAATAGAGATTAATTTTTGAAACTGGTGAGAGTGATGCTGGTATTTTTTTCTCAGTTTTCTGTATTATCCTTAGTAGACATGTGCTGGAAAACATATGTTAAGCATATCATCATTTTAAATGTATTTTTATCCACCAGTTTTTGTTCCTATGGTAATATGTGCACTTCACTATCCTGGTGTATTTTCTTTTCTTAAAACACTTCTCTAGAATTATGCAGGGAAAGAAGAATTTTTATGTGCATTGTGAAATCTGGGCATTTGAAATCTTAGCTTAAAATATTTATATGTGAATTTTTCTACAAAAGACAACGGTTTATTGAAGCTTTCTACGAGAAATTTATTTTTATGAAAGGGGCAAATATTTATATGCAATTTTAAAAGATTTTTCTTTACTAGTATACACATCGAGAAATGTTCGCAAATTAAATAATGTGAATAGCGTATGTGTGTTCCATTTTAGAAAACCCTGCTGTTAAGAATATTTAATGCGTCTGTAAATTTCTTTTTTTTTCCTCTTTTTTTTCATTTTCATCTTCTTTCCTTTCTTCAACAAACATTCTTATAAAGATTTCAAAATTTTTTTTTTTATTTCAGGAAGAAAATTTTCCGTGTCTTTATTTGTAAGACACAAAAAGTATTATTTCCTGACTTGATTTGATTTTTCAAAATACAATATTTTATAAATTCGTTAAACTTCCTTTCCTTGAAAAAAATATATAATTTTTTCTATTTAATATTACCATTTATTTTCAATTCATATTTTCATATTCTTAAGCATGAAAATACGATTTTTATGACATTTATCCTGAATAAAATTTCATTTAATATATTTTTAATTCATTTCATTTTGAACAAAGATAAACACATAATAAATTAGATTTTACAATGAGCAATAATCTAGTGCTGCGTCATCTAATCAAATGTTAAATTATTATTTGCCCTTTACCTACATTATAATGCTTTTATGATAAAATCGAAAAAAAAATTACTTTTCATTGAATTATTTTTTCTCTTAAATAATATGCTTGCAGGATTTTTGAAAATTATAATGAAAAATTTAAATTTATGTTTGTAGGCACTTAATATGTCTAAAAATAGATTCTCATTACATTTATTCGATAAAATTTAAAACTTTCGTATACTTCCATAAAAACATGAGACTTTTTTTTAATATGGAAAGGAGATTTTTTTAAATAAGATGAATTTCGAAATTCATTTTTAATTTCAATGCCTTTTGATTTATAAATAGAATTTCTATTTATTTAATATATGTGTATGCATTATGTTTTATGCACACATCAATAAACTAAATGTATATGCATATGCATACATATATTTTTATACATACATCTACAAACTAAAATTTAAAAAAGCAATTTATATATATAATGGTATTTTAAAACTAATTTGGACTTCATTAATTGCGCATTTTCATCTTAATTTAGCCCGTATTGTGGCGATTTTGAAATGTGCTTGTCACGCCAATGGGGAGATAGAGTTCCTCCAAGGATCGAACTCGAGACCATAATATTTGCGCCTGCGTAACATAGCCATTAGGCAAAAGTGAGCACCAATGTTTGTTGGCTGTTACTGGCTTATTAAGACACCACAGCAATATTAATTTTATTCTAAAATGTTATCTTATTTCCTGATCCAATTCCACCTTTTATATATAATTAATGCTACAGAAGACCCGTAAATTCTCTGACATCTGTAGGTTCCGACACTCTGAGTGCAGAAATAAAAAATTGTCGAGCTAACACAGACATTTTAAAAGATCCCTATAATTACTGAAATAGGTACAGATAAAGAAAAGAATCTCATGGTATATAAAATCAGGGATAAATATTTCTTTTTTCACTTTCTTCTGCTCTTGTATCGCTAATGAACAGATGTCAATTCGTTCGTTCTGTTTGGACATAAATTATGTCTCCTAGGAGGGAATAAAAACGAAGTTTTAAAAATTAATACCGTCTTTTTTCTCTTTGGGCTACGTAAAAAAAACTATGTAATATAATATGCAGTATCTTTTTAAAAAATGCAATTTATTTCATTAAGTTGTGCAGATAGGAATTTACTCAATTCTACAAAGTTTCATCAAATAAACATTTTGATTTCTTTACTGATTGATAATTAGTTGCAAAAATTAAATTTTTATAATATCTTCATAGCAAAAAAATCTCCAATGTTTAAAATATTTTCCTTACATTCATATAGAAACACACAAAGTTTCAGTTTTCTATGTTAAAATTTAGCTATAATTTTAAAATGAAATTTATTGTCTGATTTTAAAATGAAATTTATTGTTTTTCTATATTTCTGATTGATATTTGAAAGCATTCTTTTCTTTTTGAGAATAATATACATATTGCAAAATCTTATTACAAGTGTGGAATCACAATTGCATTTGAATAATTAAAACATATATTAACTTTCATTAAATCTTGAAAAAAAAGTCATATTATATTTTAACTTAAGCTCGTAAGAACCTTATTCAAAATGCATCATTAATTAAGAAAAAAGTGTTGGGAGAATATAAATTTATTATTCAATCGTTTTTAGTCTAGACTTTTTACAGAATGAATTCTACAAAGGACAATTATTTTTAAAAGCAATAATATATAATTTCATGTTTTAATAGGAAATTACAATTTAAGAAATTTAATGTGATTTTTTTATATTATTTGCCAAAAAAACTTTATTTAAGAAAATGTGCCCCCCTCCCGCCCTCCCCCTAAATAATATCAAAAATATTCTTATTGTCTTGGTCATGAACCTTCATGAGAAGTAGATGTTTTTTGAAATAATTGTTCCGTCTTAAAATAACTATTTAGTGAATTTCAGCTCTCTTTTTTTTTGAAACATTTAGTTAGAATTCGTGATCAATTTTAGTTCGGAAAATATTCCGATATTCATTAATTTTATATTTAAGGATTTTCGGTGCATAAATTTTCATTTGTTCCAACACTGGAAGAATTAATTTAAAATTAGTTTATTTCAGTAGTATTCTTTATATTCCACATTATATGTTTTACTATTGCAACTTTATCTTTATCCTGCCTTTTAATATTTAATTATTTTTTGTCTGTAGATATTTTTCTATATATGAAGCGAAAAATACAAAATGTAAAATAAAATGAAATATTTATTTGAATTTTTGATGCGAAGTATGGTATTTTTTTCATATCTTTTGAATAATCAATACATAATATTCTGTAAGATTTTGTGTTCAATTTATATAATAAATTAATTATTCAGGCATAAGATACAAAGACAATATACAATTCAACGCATTAGGGATTTTCATTAAGCGATAAAATTTATGCCATCATTCCAAAAAGAAACATTTATACATAGTTAAAAGTCCTATGATTTGAACTTTAGATTTTCAAAAATGAAAAAGTCTAAAAATAAAAATAAAAATCTGTTCAGATGATAGGAAATTTATCCTCCTAAGGTACAGAATAAATTCACTATTTGTCAGGTAAGTAATAATATGGTTGAACTTATTTTTAACGCCCACATCACCTTTCATATCTGGGAATCAAATGCTATATTTAACTAGAAATTCCTGCCTCACACTTTTCAAGATATATAAATTTTCATTCGTCATGAGACATGAGAAAAGGACACCCACACGCAATTTAACGTTACGAAGAAAGTGCATTTTTTTGACATTTCTGAATTCTTTTCTTTTTAAAAACGTATTCAGAACTTTTCTACAAAATTATTAAAATCCATTTTTAGGAATAACACTTTCCTAGTAAAATATGTGAAATAACATAATCAATGGAAACGTTACAAATAATTTCTTCAATATACTTTTCACGTAGTGCTTTGCAAGAAATATGTTTAAATTTTCAGTAAACATGAGATTAGAACACCCACGCCTTATAAAATGTCAAGAAGAAAGTACATTTTTTTTAGCACTTTTGAATCCTTTTTAGAAAGGAAATATACCTTTAAATTATTCATATAGCGTTTTTAGAAATAGTATCTAAATTGTAAAATATGTGAAATAATATTCTAACCAATGATATCTCTAAAAAGTATTTCTTCTTCTTACTTTTCAAGGTATTCAATTTTCATTCGACGGAAATCCAAGAAGAATATTATTTTTAGCTAATGATTCTGAATGTTTTGAAATAAAATCAGAACTTTTCTGAAAAATTATAAAAAAAAAAAACTATTTTTAGTATTAGTATCTATGTTATAAAATATGTGAAAAAATATTATAGTCAATGAAAATGTTACAATTCATTTCTTCAGAATTTTTTTCATTCGTACTTGACAAGGTGTATTTCCATATCAACTTTCAATGGCCATGAGATATGAAACTAGAACGCCCACACGCAACTGAATGTCAAGAAAAAAGTGCATTTTTACACTCCTGAAAAATTTTTTTTTTATTTTTTAGAAATGAATTTGGAATTTTTCTACAAAATTATTAAAATATAGATTTTAGAAGTAACAACTACTTTGTAACATATGTGAAATAACATTATGATCAATGAAAACTTTATAAATCATTTCTTCGATGTACATTTAACGTGGTAGTTTGCAAGATATATATTTCAATTTTCAGTTACCTTAAGATATGGGAATGGAACGCCCTCACATATTTTAATTTAAAGAAAAAGATATATTTTTCATTGAATGCTTCTGAATGCTTTTATTTTCAGAAATGAAATCAGAAATTCATTACCAAATTATTAAAACAGTTTTTTAGAAAGATTACCTAATTATAAAATATGTTAAATAATACAATCAATGAAATATATGATTTATTTCTTCGTCGTATTTTGAAAGGTATTCGATTTTCAGCCGTCAACGAGACTTGAAATTAGAACACTCATAGGTAAATGAATATCAAGAAGAAAGCGTTTTTTTATTTTTTGTTTTCGATTGTCGGATTGTTTTGCATTTTAGAAATGAAATAAGAACTTCTCTTCAAAATTATTCAAGCTATATTAGTTATTGTTTTTAAAAACAACATCTTCTTTGTAAAATATGTGAAATAATAGTATAATCAATAAAAACGTTACAAATCATTTCTTCGACGAACTTTACACATCCTAGTTTGCCAGACATACATTTCAATTTTCAGTAACCATGAGACATGCTATCGGGACGAGCAGACACAATTGAATTTCAAGATGAAAATGTATTTTTTAATGAACGGTTCTGAATGCTTTACTTTGGAAATATGCAATCAAAAATGTTCTTAAAAAATTATTTTTAAAATATCCTTTTTAGAAATAGTACCTAATTTGTAAAATATGTGAAATAATATGATATTCAATGGAAACATTATAAATCCTGTAATTCAATTTCATCTTCTTTCTTTAAAGCTATCTATTCAGCTCAAAGTTGTATGACACTGATTTTCATTTAAGATAGTTAAAATGCGGAAATATATGTAAAGGCCTCTCAAAGAGAAAAATATTGATTTTTGTAAACTAAAATGGTACTTTTTTTTAGCTATTTCGGCACTCTCTGGAGTAAGTGATCCTAGGGAAAAATTCCTGGGCACCTTAATGGCATTTTCTAGTACCGCAAATGTTATTATACATTCGATATATTTTTTCTAAAATGTCCAGTTTGGAATAGACGCACAGTCTGGAAACTTCTGTCGAAGATACTCCTATGTATGCTTTCTCTTGACCAAAGAGAAAAGAACAAAGGTTTTACTATTATATAAAGAAGAAGATATAGTTTTACGGTTTTTAAAGCTTCAGCACTCCTTAATGTGGTTAAAGCAGTCTCGAGTTGAAAGTACACTCACAAGGGGAAATAAAATGGCCAAATCTTCTTCTAAAGTATCTGCTTATAAAGGAATTTCGAAAAAGCATTTAAGCATTACTTTTATTTAGATAAAATGAGATAGATAAGTACATCTAACAGAATAAGCATTAATTATCGAACAATTTGAAAGTATTACTAACTTTCGGAGTTTCTGAAGTGAAGTACGGAATTTCTTTGAAACTATTTAATATGCTTATGATTCTCTGAAAACAGTCATTAAGTTGTTTTTTGCAATAAAGAGGTATTTATTTATTCTTTTCTCAAATACACTTTTATCAAATGATACATTATTTTTTGTAAAGTAATTTTTCTAAAGCATAAATAGGTACAGTTAAGAATTTTCTTTTTTTAAAAAAATTAGCATCTGTTAACCAAATTCATATTCAAAATTTATTTGGAAGAATTTTTAAATATTTAATAATAAAAAGTGGTAAATTTAAAAGTGGTTTTTTATATATCGAAAATAAAAAATAGGTCGAAAATATCTACTTTCATATTCATGAATTTTATAATGGCATATAACTGAATTCGTTTTTCTCTGGCGTAATTTAAAAATATACTTCAGAAAATATTTCCAAAGTTTTTTCCAAAATTCTTTCATTAGATTTATTACACTTTAAAAGTTTTTTATTATAATTTTCTGAAATAAATTCTTATTTTTAGAAAAAATATAGTTTTAGAATTAAAATATTTTCATCTTCTACTGTATCTCTAAATAATACTTTCCCATTTTATTAAAAGAAAGACAAGCCATCGTAAATATATAGTCACTAATTGGAATTCTTGTGATTGGTTCAAAATGTCAATGCTGTCACTGGCTATATTATAGCGAAAAATAAGATGCGAATACACTGGTCTTGAAAATGGTATCTTAACTTCTGGCTATAAATATTAGCTATAATCTATTTAAGGTGGATTGAATTATGAGTAAATTTGGGAAGTCAGTGATTTAATTTTTAATTTTCTGTTTGAAAGAATCTATAATTAAAAGAAGGTTCACCAGTAGATTATTTCCTTTAAGATGATTAGATCGCGCAACCAAAAATTATAACCAAGCAATATTTTATGTGCAATAATATGAATAATTTTAAACGGTTAGGTGCAATAGTAATCTGAATGACGAGAAATATCATTGGTTTTTTTCTAGTATAGTTATAGCAATAATTAATTATTTTGTCTACCATACTGAATTGGCGGACACTTTTTTTTCTAGCATGCATATAACGAAAAAGTATTGTAAAAATCAAAAAAATTGATTTCAAATCTTTGACGAGTTTCCTTGATTCAAACCTTCCGTATCCTTAAAATGAATTATCGAGTGTGCGTCTGTACCAGGGATTTGGTTCTGAGTATGAGCACAATAACTCAAAACTACTTAGAGCTATAAACAAATGAGCTCTTTTGTCAGGAAGCCTATCTGTTTTAAAGAATGCAAATAAGCATGATAACTAAAAAATATAAATATCAA
>JAPMOQ010022482.1:53742-102253 GCA_026543055.1 Argiope trifasciata
CATATAACAAAATTATTAAAGAACATTCGAAAAAGTTTTGGAGAAACTACTCACACTGATTTCTACCGGGCGTTTATCGTTGCTGATGAATCATCAAGTTCACAATGATGTGGCTTAAAAGCGCCGTATCTATCATCTCTGCTACATAATCATAACTGTATCATCATATCTGTCAACATCTGTCGACTGACAATAAGTTTTTTCCTTATGCAGTGCTCTTAACCAAAGCTATCCAAAAACTTTTAGACTAAGATCTGTTTCAGCAGTGAATTCGAGTCCTGTGTCTTGTCGATGGGGTTTTGCCTCAAATAAAAAACTGAAATGGGAACCAATTTTTATTGAAAGTTTCAAGGTAAGCATTCTGCCACCTGTAATTTGAGCAGAAGCCAAATTTCTACGATACTTCCAAGTTCCTTCAACGCAACAAATTGATCAAGAAATTCGGTGTCTTCAAGATATCCGTTTCTTTTTACTTTTCGTTCATATGGCCATGATTGATCACCTTGAGTAGTTATATCTGACTCTTGATTGATCGCCACAACGCTATACAAAAACTAGTGATATTAGACTCTTGATTGATTGCCACAATTAGTGACACTAGATTGTATATTGATTGTCACGACCAGTAATACTTGTCCCTTGATTTATTGCTTAGAATAGTTATATTAGACTCTTAATTGATTGCCTCGATTAGTTACATTACACTCTTGATTAATTTCCTTGATTAATTTAATATTTATACATATTAAAACAATAAACTCTTAATTGATTGCCTCGACTAGTTATACTAGATGAATGATTAAATAGACTAATTAAGCTAGACCCTTGATTGAATGTCTCGACTTGATTAGACTTGCATTATCATCGATCATGACATTCAACGTCAAGTGAATGTTCACCACTTCTTTTATAAATACGTTTGAATAAACGGCTATAGGATTGCGTGCTGGAGAAATCCTCAATTTAACAACGCAATATTTGTGAAATTAAACAGAATGCCACTATTAAACGCCATTTGAAATTGTTTTCTATTTATTAGTCTTGATTTATACATATGGAAAAAAAACATTAAATTTAATAAAATATTTTTTTTTTCTTTTGGATACGCACCGAATGAAATTTGTTTTGGCAAAAGCCTTTGTTTTTCTAAATGAAATATCAACTTTATTCGACAAATTAAAGAATTTAAAGATTTTTTGATTCGATTCCAAATTTTTACGATTTTATTCTATTTACGAAATTTGTGGATTACTGCAATATTAATTTTTTTGACTGATTTGAAAATAATTATTTTTCTAACTTGAATAATTAATCAATAGGACTTTCACCAAACTAAAAATTCAGTTAACGAATATATTATTAGTCAACCACTCTTCAAGAGTAAGAAACTAACATGAAAATTTAATATTGATATGGAATAACAAATTAAAAATTCATTTTTTCCCTTTAATTTTCACTCTAATCAAAAATAAATTCAAAATTAAAAACTGAACACATTACTTTATATAATTTTATTTTAATCAGGCTTGCAGTGTTTTCCTTATTCAATTATTTACAATTAGACATATAACTATCAAGCGAAGAATATAACTTTTTTCGAATTTAATAAAGCAGTTTATGAATTACTTGATGCGTGCTCTTAAAATTTAATTAAAATTGAGTACAGAAGAAAAAGTTTCTAAAAAAAAGAGTTTTTGCTCTGCTTTGATATAAATACTCTGTTTGTATAATTTGTTAATACAAACAGAATCTAATTCATTCTACAGAAATCATCAAACACGTTGACTTAGTAGGAATTTATCTTGTTAATTAAATCTCAAATTTATATTAAGATTAATTCATGCTTTAAATTTCAATCAAACATTATTTTTAAAAGTACAAATACAGTGATGGGAAAAAATCCCAATACTAGGAAGGAGCTGTGCTAGATAAACGAAACTTGGTAGGCGTGTTTATACATCTGAAAGATGACGTCGATTCAAATTTCGAGCTACGCGCGTAAGTGTGACGCTAGTAGCGACACTATGAACATGCAAATGAGGTTTGCTTTAAATAAGCGCTGTAAGGTTCGTGATCGTTATTTACAGTTGAGATTTGACGTAGTGGGTTAATGTTAGTCAAGGATGCCTCTGAGAAGACGAAGAAGCCACTATCAACAACTCACTCACTTTGAACAAGGTCGTGTTGTAGGTGGACGTAGGTGGGTTTTCTTTCCGCGATATTGCTGAAAGACTTGGCTGGAATGTATCCACTGTGCATGAGTATTGGCGGCAGTGGTCAAGGGAAGGTACTGCCTCAAGAAGACCAGGTTCCGGGTGGCCACATGGTACTACTGAGAGGGAAGACCGTCGTATTCAGTGAATGGCTGTGGCTAATCGTACTGCGTCTGCAGCTGAAATTCGAGCTGCAGTTGGCACCACAGTGACACAACGAACTGTTACAAATCGGTTACTTCAAGGATAGCTTCGAGCCAGACGCCCTGTACAGTACATTCCACTGACTCCAAACCACTGCCGTTTGCGTTGTGAGTGGTGTCAAGCTAGAGCTCATTGGAGGACGGAGTGGAGATCTGTTGTTTTTTCTGATGAAAGCCGGTTCTGCCTTGTTCGCAGTGATAACCGTTTGTTGGTTAGAAGGAGGCCAGGTGAACGCCTGCTAGTGACCTGTCTGCGGCCTAGACACACAGGGCTTACTCCTGGAGTTATTTTTTGGGGATCAATTTCGTATGACAGCAGGAGCACTCTCTTGGTTATCCAACGCACCCTGACTGCAAATTTGGGGGTGTTTCCAACAGGATAACGCTCGCCCTCATACCGCTGCTGTAACCAACATGCTCTACAGAGTGTCGACATGTTGCCTTGGCCTGCTAGATCACCAGATCTTTCTCCAATCGAGCACGTATGGGACATCATTGGACGACAACTCCAGCGTCATTCACAACCAACATTAACCGTCCCTGCATTGTACGCCCAAGTGCAACAGGCATGGAACTCCATCCCACAAACTGATATCCGACACCTGTACAACACAATGCATGCACGTTTGCATGTTTGCATTCAAAATTCTGGCGGTTACACCGGTTACTAATGTACCAACATTTCACATTTGAAAGGGCTCTACCTGTGATCTTGAAACTTTAATCAATTAAATATGTGTACCTAGACAAATGTATTCCTAAAATTTCTTTACTGTACAATAATTTTTTCTTGGTGTTGGGATTTTTTTCCATCTGTGTATTTCACATTTTTTTGCAGGATTTTTCATTTAATAAAAAATGCGCCAATATTTTTGAATATTTATAGTTTTGCGGAATTTCATGCTAAAATAAAATAATTAAAGTTTAGTACTTTCTTTTGTTTCATGCTGTACCCTTAGAAAAAAAATTTATCAACCCCCTAAAGCTGAGTGGACATATTAATAAAACTAATTTATTGATTTTGACATTTAGAAAAGCTATTTGTTTCATCCTTGTGGTTTCATTTAACAGAATTATTCTTATTCGCTTAATAATATAAATTCAACTCTTGCTTTATTTTTGACCTGTCTCCATATCTTTGGTGAGCTCTAAATTTAGTCATATGCGATAGACAATTATAGTCATTTAATTAACATGCCCTCACATGACATATTTTCAGGAGATTAATTACTATCTACAATAAACATGAGAACTTGGGCGATTTTTTTTTCGGTAATTAATAGCTGAAATACAGTTTATATACAAATACCTTTTAGTTATTTTAAATTCACAGTTTCAAATATTGCAAGAAAAATTTCAATGATCACAAAAGAAATATGACATGTATAACTTTTCCCAAAATGGAATTGTTTTCAGAGAACATGTTCTCTAACGTTCAGAAAGCAAACAACAAGGCAATTAAAGTATCTAATCAGAATTTGAAAATCTACTTTATTTACAGCTTTTTTTATATTAATTAGTTCTTTTTATCAGTCTTTAATTCCTAATTAAACTTCAATAATACTCTGAAAACTCGATAGTTTGTTTTCCCATTTCACTGCTAAGAAGTACACCATACCTGAAATTGTCACTTAAATAAATTTATGAATTAATTAAATAAATAATGAATTATAAATTAGTTGATAATAAATTATAAATTAATTCGTTATAATTTAAAAATTGTGTAATACTTGAAATTTTATCAATTAATTTTATAAAAAAAATTATATTAATTAATTATATAATATTACATAATTACTTTATCGATTTCAAGCAATTTTCATTTAATTACTCGAAATTGTATCAAACCAGCACAAGATGAATTAAAGGGAAATTGATTATAAAATTTCATCATAAGACAAATGAAATAAGTAATTTAAATAAAGCGAGCAAAAAATAATATCAAATTAAAAGTTTTAAAAAATCCATTTCCTACATATCAAAAGATTATGCTTTTTACTAAGGCATTCACTTGACCTCTATTAAATGCAATATGACACTTGGGACCGAATAATTATTATAAAAATTTACACTGAAATTTAATTTATTAACAAGCAATACCAAAATGTACCTCTTAGTAACAAAAATAGTTATAATTATATTTGAATATTGAATGAATAACTTTACAGAAAATTATATTTATTTGTATATTGTAACGTTCCCCTGTGCATTTACGATTGGCCGCATTTCCCGACAGAACATAACATAACGCCATTCTGTGACCCAGGTATCTATAACACTAAGTTAGCTAACCAGTTGTATGGGTACAGAATGGAAGGCAGGGAAAAAATTAAAAGAAAGAAGGAAACGACAAACCATCCAGGTATCCCCAGAGAGAATCACAATGGTGTCAAATCTTCTCGACTGTATTCAATTTTTGGTGAAGTAATAATTAGATGGAGGGAACAATAATACTTAAACAAATGGTGTCTTGGGAAATGAGAATACTAACTAAAAAGAAAAGATTGATAAGTTATGTTGAGAACATCAGTATGACATGCATCAGAAAATAAACAATCAATAATCTTTTCTTGACATAAGTTTTTTGTAATTAACTTTATTTATAACTGATATAATGTTTATCAATAGGATTATCTAATTTTTTGATAAAATAAATTGTTTAGAGATTCTTTTTTTGTTACAATGTTATATATTCAGTTTGTGATTGCTTTTTAAGCTAAGGTAAATGCTATACTTAAGTGTATTTTTTTTGTTATCATGCTTTTAACAATTATTAAAGCACTTTTAATTCATCCATTTAATTTAGAAATGGCTTAAGAAAAAAAGGTTGAAAAGTATAGAAAAATTCCATGCAAATATTATATTTATTTTCACAAAATAAAAATTCACAAATTCACAAGAAACGATATCATAATTATGAAGAAAGAAATTTCTTACTATTTCGTTTTCAAAATTGCAATCAAACACATATTTAGCATGAAGCACATCAGCCCCAAACAAATTTGCGAAAATAGAAAACATGTTCAAATATTATTCAAAACTATTTTAATTTGATGATGGTTTTACTATTTTTAGTTAATTAATAGTATTTCGCAGTAAATTTTTAAAATCACTATTCAATGCTAAACATAATTAAGAAATGTCTAGATAATAGTCTAGATAAACCTATTAAAATACAAACATATTATAACTTATCATTGATGATTCATAATGAGTAATCATGCTTCAAACTCAGACTATATCATTATCTTCCAGGTAAGGTATATCGATCATGTTTTTGTGCTTATCAAAACTTTTGCCGACTTCTGCAAAAGTTAATGCGAAATTAATGGATGCTATTATTCGGAATTGATCGAGATCAGGAGAACAGCGTGCATTAAATCTTCTCTCACACTAATGACGGAACAAAGGGTTGCTTTTCTAGATACAAGAGGAAAATTTTTATCCTGGCTTAAGATGTATGCATGTACTTTGCTAACTTTTATAATCTATTATTCATTATAAAGCTTGTATATTCATGTGATGCTTGTTATGCATAGGTTGATAATATTATACAAAAGTTATCGGTAGTCTCGATATTATTAATTATTTTATGGATGATGCAAGTTAAAGTAATGAGAGGATAATTAATAAATGTATGTATCTTCCTGTCTGCTGGAATAAGTTCTATTGTAATGCAATTTGAGAAAGAAAATGAAGAAAAAAGATAATAAAATTATAAAAAAAAACATCCTTGCGACTGGCACATATATATTGCATTACATTCTATGATATTAAAGTAAATTTTCAATGCTTTATAAGATTGTACTTTACTGAAGAACACAATGTAATATCGCATAATATTGTACCATATTGATAACGCTATATAAAATCGTACAGTATTGTACCAAATTGAATAACATAGAATAATATTGCCCAATATTGTATCGTAGTGGATAATACGATCTATTATACTAGCTGATACCCGGCGCGTTGATGCCGCAGAAGAAATAATTTTGGAATTATCGGTTGAAATTTAAAATGTCTTGTTTAATTAGGAATGATAAAAAGACTAATATTTATTTTCATATCGGAAATGAATACATTCATTCAAATGAAGTCGTATATAAAGGAGAAGCGTAAATAATATTAATTCTACTTTTTTTAAAACTTTATTATTTAAGACTTTAGGGTTGGCATTTTTTTTCTATCTTCAACAGAAAGAAATAAGTTCAAGTAATTAATATTCAAAGTTTCATCGCAATCGGATGAGCGGTACGGCAGCGCATAGCAGACATACAGACAAACATTCATTTTTATTTGTATAGATTACAGTACTCTACCATATTGAAAAGCACTACATAATATCTTACAATGTCGTACCGTATTGATTAACATTGTATAATATCGTACAATATTGTATATATTTAACAAAACAATATAATATTTGGGTAGTATTATACCATATTGAATAACACAATGTGACACCGCACATTATTATACTATAATAAATAACACAATATACTATCATACAATATTGTGCAAAATTGTGATACAATCTGTGCCATTTGGGGAATTCAGGTTATTGCAAAGTGAATTTCATTACATGTTGGCAGTTAGTTAAATTTTCTTGAGAGAAATTAAGATCCTATTCGGTTCCATTCAAACATGCTTGATAGAAATAGAATAGTTAGAAGGTTTTGAATAATTGAAGGCAACAAATAATTGAAGCATGAAATCGAGTAGGCAATATTCATCAACATCTTTTAATCGCATATACTTTTTTACTTGCTTTTACCAGTATTGCATTATTATTAAGTACACTTCTTTGATAGTATGTGCGTTTTTAAAAGGTTGGCTTAGCACTGTGACATCATAGTGGTTATTTTAATGAAATGCGTTTTTTGGAGGAAAATAAATAATTTATTTCTTTATAAATGTCCGCATTATATTAATGTAATATGTTCAAAAAAGAACTTCACTCGCTTTTAATAACAATTTTGATATATGTTCTCTTTTTCCCAGTGGGTAAATATTTCCGCCATTCATTCTTAAGTGAGAAACATTGAAGGACTCGACTCCTGTTCTAAGAAGAATCCATTATGAAGCTGATTCATGATCCCAAAAATTAGAAAATAGCAATTTGTGTTTACAAAAATATTGTTTTCATAAAAATTCTATATAAATTAATATGCTTAAAAATTTATTGGTAAATAATCATTTGGAAATCACATTTCGAAGGGAATGTTCGTTATTCAATTTCCAAAAGTGGCATTTCTTTTTGTAAAACAATGATCTTGTTATGGTTAGGGTATTTTGAAGCTCAAAATCTCGTATGAAATGAATGAAGCTCAAACAGCAATTTTCATTTTTTTTTCCTTGGCTCTCGTCAATCTCAAAAGAAGAAGAAAAAACATTGTTTTCTTAAAAGTTGAAGCATGCTCATTAATATCATCACGTGATCAAAAAAATTCCCGCATGCTAACTTGAAATTTTCGATAACAGATTTCATTTTTTTTTTTTTTGCTATACTTTTGCTCTGTTTATTTTTAAATACTTGAAAAATAAATAGAAGTTATGCAACTCTCATGCTAGCTTGATCTTCAAAACTGTTTCACTAGCTTATACTCAGGCTGAAAATAAGGAAATTTCCGATAAAAGCATTACTCTTATAATAATGAAGCAGAAAACTGCATGGTATGACTCCCGATTTTACTTCATCTGAGATCCCACCATTATAAATAAAGTGAATAAATTGTCTGAAACAATAAACAGATTTCAAATACTACATTTGACCTATATTGCGGTTAAAAAATAATAGCTTGTTGCTTTTCAGAATTTAAATTTATACGAAATCATGATTTATTAATATCTTTTTCCATGCAAATAAATGTCTCGAAGTTTTTTTAAATACGCCATTACTTTACAAAAAAAACGCCTATAATATAACCCTATGTACAACTGAAGATATAAGTTATCATTTAGTCCAGATGATAAAATTCCCTTTGCAGATTACTTTGATTCAGTTTTGGTAGACTTTTCACTCAGCAAATTCAGATTTTTATTAATTATGAGGTTAGCGATTGAAATAAAAGTCACCTGGATGATCTTGAAATAAATTTGAAAATATTATTTGACTTTAAAACAAATCCTTTGAAAATTTAGGTAAAGATATGAAATATGATATTTATGAAACCGTTATCAGAATAAAAAAAAAAAAGCAAAACCACCTGCTGTTATCGGCATTCCAAAAATATTTTATTATCCGATAATATTTTAGGTGTTTCAAAAACATAGAAATGTGGCATTTGATCAGGCGCAATCTAACCAAACAATGGCTCTTGCGCCAATAAACCCAAACAACTCAACTAAAATCACCAATTGAAAAAATTAAATTATTCTTTAGTTTAAACAATGCAAAAGTTTCATTCATTCCCATCATAAAATATTGCATTCGCTTATTTTAAAAATTCGCAATGGAAGCAAAATATTTAAGTAATTTACTTACACGAGCCATTGAAAGAAACAATTTTACAATGATCCAGTCGACCTTTATTCCTTACCCTAAACCCCATGACAGATAAACATGTGCCCTTTCCACACGTGTGACTCCCCCATGGATGAATCCAGGATTTATTCCCATCGACACAGTTCATAAATGCGACATTCCGAATAAAACTCACGTTCTAGAATCTGACAGGGCTTTAAATAAAAGAAAAAGGCGAGCTCTCGTGAGATATAACTCCTTATTTCATCTCCTTTCATTGTCCCAGAAGGCAAGGCCTATTTTTTCTCGCGGTGTGATATTGTGCGTTATCCCGCTGGGACTATTGCTGAAGAGGGTGACACGGCTGGAATGCCGTCACGTTCTTTGCAGGCACAAAGGACCCATAAAGGGATCGACCACAAGATCCTACACGAAATGTCGCCTTGATGAAAGTTGTAATCTGTTTAGAATGGAATGGAAGCTAAACAGCGATGGATGGTTGGTGGGGTGTTGGAATTTTGTGTCGTGCGTCATGGTATGTTTGTATGAATGCCTTTGTTCGAAGATGTAAAGAAATAAGAAGATATTATAAGTGGTAAAAGATTACAAACGTAATTTTATAAGATTACAACAGTACAAATTATTTCAAAGAAGGTACTCAAAGGATATCCTACATCATCAAAGAATTTGTAATTTTATAAGGTATTTGATTATAATTTGGGCTAACAGTCGAAAAAATGTGCTGATAGTTTGAGTGTCTACACACTCTCTAATATTTATCATTTTCTAATGAAATTTTATAATTTTTGGAAGCTTTGATGTTGAATAATTCCTTTATCAAATTTTGTTTCATTAGTACGCATTAAGAAAGACAATTATTTAATTATAAAGCATATATTTATTGCAAGGTAAACTTTCTGGTTAAAAAATTAAGCGAATGTGATATTTTCCAATTGTTAATAATTTACCCTTTAATGTTACTCATTTTTCAATGAATTCATTCAAATTTCGGAAGCTTCTCTTTATGAATTGAAATAATTTGAAAAGGGTTCATTTTTTATTATTAATAATATTAAAATAATAATTTTTGAAAAAAAAATAAGTACAAAATATGTAATTTAGTGAGGAGATATAATTCATTTCGGTGCATCAAGTCAACTAACTAATATAACTACAAGCTTTAAATTTTTAACTTGTGTGGCTTGGGATTTCAAGAAATCTGACTGAGAAGAATTATCCTTGATCATTATAGTAATTATCATTCAAGAATAATATTTGCAACTTTATCAATAGAAAAAAAACTTATAATTATTAACTTTGACAATTATAATTTTTCACAACGTTAATTTTCAAGAATAATATTTCTTAAATTTTCATGGAATGCATTTTGATCAGGCACATAAAGAAAATTTTTCAAGATTAAGGAGAATCATAGGAAACAGACTTACATGAGAGGACATTATATTTACCTATAAATAAATTTGTTTGATGAATTGCTAACTTATTTTAACTGGATGTCCAAAGAAAAGAAATTATAAGAAAAATTGATTAATTAAATTATTTTTTTAATATCTCTAATTATTGAAAAGAAAATAACGTGAAGAATATACTAAAAAGGAGTATAAACAAACGCTGCGCAAAGGGAAAAATCTGAAATAGATGAATAAGTTAATATGTCTTTAAATAACTACTAAAAGTACTCAAAAATTGAATGAAATCAACTGCCATTGTTATATTCTAAATCTTGCTTTCTTTTAGAATATAAAGATACAAAATTTTATAACTATTTTTCCGGTGAAGACTAGAGATTCTTGACTTCAAATCAAGTATCAATACTCTCCTGCCCTCGGTTAGTGAATAACCTCAGTTTACTAACATAATTATTTAAAATATTATTAAATACCATGCTTAATATTGAGCTCCTATATCTGGCTAGTCCAGCTTCTCATTCGAATTTCAAACGTATTATTCTGGATGACTAAACCTCTCGATTCCCCTTTAGTCTTCATCATTTAAATCTTTCAAAATGAAATATTAGTAATTTTTCTCGTACTATCTACAGAGGAGAAACTTATTATCGTTTTATGCTTACTTACTAGAGAAAATATATACTATCATTAATTACCAGAGAAAATATTTACTATCGTTAATTACTAGAGAAAAAAATTGCTATCGTTGCGTACTAGAGGAAAAAAATTACGATCATTATTTACTTGAGAGGAAATTTAATTTCGTTTCTTACTAGAGAAAATATTTAGTATCGTTGCTTACTAGTGAAAAAAATTTACTATCGCTATTTACTAGAGGAAAACTTACTGTCGTTACATACTAGAAAAATAAATTTGCTGTGGTTGCTTACTAGACAAAAAGTTTACTATCTCTACTTAATAGAGGAAAATTTACAATCGTTACTTAGTAGAGAAAATATTTACTATCGTTGCTTACGGTAGAAAATATTTACTATCATTACTTACTAAAGAAAATATTTGCTATCATTACTTACTAATGAAAGTATTTACTATCATTATTTACTAGTGGAAATATTTACTATCGTTACTTACTTGAGAAAAAACTTGGTTAATAAAAGCTCTAAGCCTTTAAATTTGATTGAGAAGTAGACAACAAAAATTCCGTTTGCCAGTCTTTGTTTCTTCGAATCAGATATTACAAGTAAGAGAAACAAACCCGTTCATAAAAAATGATTAATCAATGCAGCATTTGATAGAGAACTGAAAAGGAAAAAATTCTGTTGAATTTATTGGCAGAGAAATTGTGACAATAAGTCCCTCTGAATCAAAATTTAAAATTATTCTAGCCGAATACAGTGCAAAAAATTGAAATGTTCCCCTAAAAAAAGCATATCTATATTCAAATATATCCAAAAATTTTATATAACTGCAACTTCAAAAACTATTTTGTTTGAATTTTTTTTGCAAATAGGATTCTATAATATCTATAACTGGTATCGTAAAATAAGGTAGCCCGTCTTTCCTGTGATCTGGGTGTTCTGGGTTCGAGTCCAGTTTCGGGAATGCTTGTTCTTTTACTGTTCTATCTGTGAAATGTGTGTATACTCCCTGCTATAGATAGGGGTTGTGCAAGCGAATGAGTAATGAGTCACCACCAAACAGTGTGTCAAAGTCGTATTCTTGGCCCAAGTTGAAGCTCTGAAACAACAGAAGCTCCCTATCGGCTTAAATCACTGTCTTCTTATCAACGGGCTTGTCCAATAGCAAGTGAACTAAGAAACACTAACAACATAAGATATATATATTTGCATATTTTAATATATAATTATCAATGACTTAACTGCAAATCTGATATTGCTAGGTTTAGAAAAAGTAATTCCATAAAGACAAAATATTGTGTTATTATTATCTCTCTGAGCCAAATATTGTATTATTATAAGCCATGTTCTTTTTAATTGTGGTATGTACCTATTAATATCGAAATTTGCGCTTTAGTTAAAAACTCAATGTTTAGAAAACATTTTTTTATGTTTAAAAAACAGTTATAAAACATTTTTTCAGCATTTTTTACAAAGCATTTAATTTTAAATCTCTTGCAATATTAATAACTATTTTTTTACAATAAAAAGAATCAAACTGAGCTGTGTTTCACTGAATCCTTAAGAGAAAACTCTGTCCTTTTCGCTTGGTCCCTCCATATCACAAATCATCCTCTATTAGCTAAGTGTCATTTGCTCGTATGCTAAAGAAATTATCATGCTGTTTATGAATTATAATCGAAATAATCCTTTTTATGTTTACCCAAAAGATTAGTAAAAAAATGTAAAGAAGGCAAAATACAAACGCATGATTAGTTTTGACAGTTTTTATATTAAAATTCCCAAGTGTGGGATATGCATATGTATTTTTAAAAAAAAGGCTAACTCAAATTTACAATGTAATTTATATTTATTTTTTACTGCATATGTAATTGTATCGAATCAATATCTGTATTTAAATTTCTGATAACTTCTTCTGCTTATGAATTGCAATTCTCATTTCAGTATTTGTTATTGTTAGTTGTAAATAACAAAATACATGTGCTGTTCTAGCTGAAAAATTCTTTCAAATTAAAAAAAAAGGGGGTTGGGCTTTTTCATATGTTTGAATGAAAAATAGGATATACGTAATTTTTGCACAAAAATATAACTATAACAGTGCATTTTTTTATATATTTGAGTAGCAATCTGCGAAACACAATTATTTTCCAATAATTTTCACCACTTTTATTATTTATCAGAAAATAATCTTCTGAATGCACTTATAAAATACCTAAAGAAATTTATGATAGAGCCAAAAAATTCTATTATAGCTTTTTAATAAAGCAAAAAACTCTTTGCCGAATTCATTAAATGATTTCAGGATCCATTTTTTTAATAGCATTTTATTTAAAGAAGACAAAAAAAAAACTATTCGTAGATTAGTTTTTATTGGATGCATTTTTAGAGGGTTCGATTTTAGTTTTAAAAATGAGAAAGAAGGAAGCAAAAAAATAATTAATGCAAAATAATGCACTAAAAGGAAATGACTCCAGAAAAATTTCAATTCCGAAAAATATAGTGTCGTACCCTTCTGAACAAAAAAAATGAATGAAAAATTTCTCATAATGCATTTAAATTGGAAGGAAAAAAAGGAAATTTTTTATCCAAAAAATAGTGCTTTTTAGATATCGTACTTTAAATCTTGCGATTTTTAGATATCGTGCTTTAAATCTACTTTAAATGGGCAAACATTTAAATGAATTAAGTGAATCCAGGGCAAGAAAACATGTGTGTGTATGTGAACGCCTTAAAAACTTTTTTCATGGAAACCTCTTAAGATAATTGAAAATTAAAGAAAAATTGAAAGACTATCGAAATTTGGTTATTCCTTTTTTTCTACGACTTTTAGTCTTTAATTTCCAATCGAGAACACATATGCATTTCATTTGTGTATATGTATTAGTTTAAATATCGTTCTTTTATATTTGTTATTTCACTGTGCCATTTAAGCCTTGAAAATACATTTAACATATCAATTTTTACTTTTTAAAGGAACTATGAAAAATTCTGGAAATGAAAATTAGACCAAATGAGCGTTGTTTGTGAATTTGAAATGCAGAAAATCAAGCTTTTTATATAGTCGAACAATTAGTAAGTTACTTTAGTGCTGCCATCTTTTAGATATCGTATGTACTTATAGTAAATATGTGTTACCCCTTCTTTGAATACTGGTTTTGCTTTTTCATTGAAATAATATTTTTTATCTCTTACGCTATAAAATCTTGTTGGATTAACAATGAAATAAGAGAAGGATAGGTTTAGAATATTTTTTTTCATTTTCTGGTTAATATAGAGGAATCAGCAGAAATTGTAGTAAAATAGTCGCTCTTCTGTTTAAGATTTCAGCGAGATCATTTTCAATGCATTTTATATTCGTGATGTAGGGATACAATTAATGCTTATTCTTCCTAAGATTTCTTTTTAATTAAACGGACAATTTTCGGATTGAAAATTTGCAGGAAATAATTTTTTTTTTTTTTTTTTTTCATTTCCTCCTTGGCTACTTTATCACGGTCGACAAATATAACAATAAAAAGAACGCAAAGAAAAAAAATGCGTTTAACAATAATATTCTTAATTAACGATCAAAAAATTGCAATAACAGATTCTTCCAACACAAGACTCATTAGACTTACAAGGGAGAGAATATTGTCAAAGTTTAAACATACAGAATACAAAATAAATGCGATATTTTCTGAAATCCGGAAGCACAATATTTTTTTAAAAAGCAACATTAAAAAATATCAATGGAGATACGTCTACAGTACTGTGTTTAATTCAATAAAATAATGCGAATTTTTAATATTAGTAACATTTCCAATAGTTCCCTTTTAGATTTAAAAAAAAATTAGACATCAGTGTCAAATATTTTATTCTAAGGCAAGAAGATTTCAAATTGTAGTCAAGATTGCTTCAAGTTCTCTATATAGGGAACAAATGCTTTCATCCATTTGAATAGGAATGATTTTGAAGGTTCTTATATCGTTAGATTAACAATGCGTTATGGTATTTGCTGTTGTACTTTACAATGACAGAATAATTTTGTATAGTGAATAGCCCTAAACGTATTCATAATGTTGATACGACTAAGTTGAAGCGCAAAGTTAATTTCAGTGGAAAGAAAGGAAGTAAAAATTAGAAGCTGATTGTGTGTTTTAAAATTTTGCGTTATAATAAAATAGAAAAAATAGTAATGAGATTTAATCTGTATAACATCTTTTTAATTTGCCTGAACTAATCTAACCCACCTCCTCTGTTACAGAGCTCAGTTAAAGTTTATTAGCTTGTTTTGTTTCTGTAATTAGTTTAGTTTCAATTAGTAAACTTGCTGTTCAGTCGATGATGTGGGGCTGTCTACTTCCTATTGTTTCCGGTATTTTTACCATATTATTTATACTATGAACAAATTATAAAACTATTTCATGAAAACTCGACAAACTCAAGATAAAAAGGATTCCATGGGTAATAATATTTGATTTTGAAAAAAAAAAAATGTTAAAGAACTTTCTAAATTCCTAAGGGGAGTTAAATTGGGGTTTTCTTTTAATCATATATATATAAAAAAAAACATTTACCATGTATTATATTATGCCACCATAAGCTGCATTTAATGCAAGGAGAAAAATTATATAAGCATTTAAAACACTTTTTAAAAAATAGATACCTTGTTTTCTCAAATAATCCGATGGGAAAAAAAGTCACCAGAAACTTGAAAAAAATCAGCTAAATTCTCATTTTGTTTATTAAAACATTGTTATTCGAAATATTATCGAAAATTATAAAATCCTCATAATAAACATAGAATCATCATTAATAAAATTAATTTTATTAAATAAAGGATATTCGCTAATTCCGTTTTGAGCATAAATAAATTCTACGAGAATTTCCCATGTATTCAATACCATGTGTGAAATTCATCGTTACTCCCAAACAAGTATATTAACTGAAGTACTTTAATATTTATTTCATGGACATATAATAAGGCCATTTTATGTTGGAGATAAAATCTATGTTTTCATGACGTTATGGTTCTAGTATGGAAAATTATTGCTCTATATAATTTTTGCAATCTTAATGAGACACTGATAATATTCAAGGGGAGGAAAGAGGTATTTACATTTTCCACTTTCATTTTAATATCGCATTAAAACAAAGACAGAATTAATATAGAAATAACTATTAAGTTATTTAATCCATGCATGTCAATAACAATATCTGAAAATTTCTTAAAAATTGCATTCATTTAAGAATATGTCCTGAAGAAATTATAAAATTATGAGAGACAATCATTTTTTATAATTTATTAATCCCAAATAATCTAAAGTGACAGGAATAAATTCTTAGTCATCAAATATCAACAATAAATTTCATGAGTATTTAAATTAGTATGAATTTGATTAGAATATTTTGTTTCATAACTTTTTTAACTCTGATGTTTCAGAATCCTCGCTGAATCGAACAATAATCTTATCAAGTTATTATTTATTAATTGTTATCAAAATTAACCAGCAATCCTTTGTTATCCTCATTTTGTATTTTGAGTGTCATATGAATAAGCACAGAAAAATTTGAAAAAGATCAATTTCTGAAAGTTTACATGTTAGTTTCACTGACGTAGTTTTTTCTATTGGCTCTTTTGATTCTATATTGCCATTTTTATTAATATTCTGAGTATTAACTTGGTAAGTATACCAATATACAGACTTCCAATTCTAATCATATTCAGTTTACTCTATTATATAAACAATTCCAAAGGTCATTTGTTTCGAAGAAAATAGATATATTTGAGATCTGTTTTGAAATGGGCTTTAATAGTCCTGAAATAAAGAAACATAAAACTTTATAATTTGTTCAATTTTTATCATAATGAAGTAAATCTCCTTTCTTAAAAAAAGAAAGAAAAGGTTGTGACAAATATGTTTGCCTGAAATAGGACTGAAAAACACATTAAAAACTGTTTTTAATTTTTCATGCATTTTTCATCAATATATTTATTGACTGAAATAACATAAATCATACGATTTGACATAATTTATAAAATTTTTTGAAGTGGAAGTATTCTTTCTCACTTTAATGGTTTTGAAAATTAGCGATTGAATCATGATTAGAGTGGGCATCTTGTAAAACAAAAGACAAAAAAATACACATGCCTGCCTATCTATCGCAAGTTCTCCATACATACAAAATGCATCGATGACAAATAAAAGAGATCTTTTGGAATTTGTTTCTAAGTTATATATTTAACTTTGTTCTGATCATTTGAAAAAGAATTTAATTTTAGAATTTATAAAATAAAAAATATATATTGTGATAATTTCTTAATAAAAAATTACTAAGTGAGTAGGAAATATAAATAATTACATTGCTATTTTGAGATCAAATTAACTATCCAATTATTTGTATTTCCAGTTTCATCTAGCGTATTTATTCTATTACATTAAGATGGGATCATAAAGAAGGGACTAAATAAGTTTACTTATTTCCAAATTTGTAGTAATTATATATTAACAAGATAAAAAAATTATGATGATCAAAGAATGAATTTAAATTAATCTATAAATAGGGTTGTAACGTTAAATATAATAAACGTTATTTATAAATAAAATAGATATATTTTTCACATCATTGGCTTGTTCGGCAGACATATTAGAAATTATCATTTAGTTCTTCGTATGTCAGCATCGGCATATGTTCTAAGTTTGTCAATAACAAAAAACTTTGAGTCATTTATTAGAAGCGTTATAATATTGTGAAGATTATTTTATAAAAATATCACTACAGTATTATGTATATTTGCATCAAAACATTTTTAATGTAAATTTATATACAGCCCCTTACAATATTATGGGGGATACCAGTGGTTCAGTTGATCCCACAGCTTTGCTTTCAGGAGGCTTCGATTTCACAAAAGAACACGTAGTGAGCGGGCGGAGATTTGTGTTGAGGGGGAGCTTTCCGTAGACTTTATTTTAGACAAGATATGTATTTTATGGGTAGAGCGTGCCCAAACACGCGCTAAGAAATCTCCTGGTACTCGTAAAGGGTATTAGAAGACCATTTAAAGAGAAACTTTTATGGAGTGCATTGAAATATGAGAAGCAGCAAGAAACACGAAGAAAGAAGCAGGTTATTCAGTGAGAAGATGAAAATATTGCGAAAAAAAAAGTCCAGACTCCTATTCAGTTAAATTATTGGACAATTAGTTATTATTGATAATGTAAAGAATTGATGAGAATTTCCCAAACAGATTATGAAAGAGTCGTTTGCCCTTTGCAGTTAATAAACTCAAAAAATTCTTCTTTAGGAATTTTTTTTTCTTTTTAGAATTGTAGGTATATATCAGAAAAATGAATAATGATCTTATAAATGTTGATGAAGTCATTTTTTACAGTGTAATAATTCAAAAAACTTCAAAGTTTGAAAATAAATCCTACTCAATGACAACACTTTTATATTTATGAATAAACTAAAAGAATTCTATATATGCTTAGAATTGATTAATAATGTATTTTTAGGTATACTTAAGGAATTGAATTTTTAATGATGTTGCTTCAAGATGCTATAACACTTGTTAGCAAATTTTTCTTCAGAAAAAAAATACTGTTGGATTTAGGAAAAAAACTAATAGAATTTTATGAGATCAATGGAAATCATATACTACGAATTTTGTAATTATAGTTAAGGAAACGAATTTTAAATTATTTTGTAATTAATCATAACATTAGAAAACAAATTTCTCCTTAGAAACAATACTTTTAGACTTATGAATTAATTAATCTAATTTTATAAATATATTTAATGAATAATAAACTTCATTATTCTGTAAGAAAGTGATTCCTTTGTTTTATTTTTATTTCAAGAAGCTATAAAACTTAAAAACAAGCTGCTCTTTAGAAGATAAATATATAGCTAATGGAATTGTATTTTATTGATAGTACTAATGATTTGTGAATTAAACTGTGCTCTTTAAAATAATTTGTTTTGAAATTTTAAATATGAGTAATGTATTAAAAATTAGGTGAAGCTTTGATGTTTTCAATAATAACTTTCAAAATTTTTAAAGTACAAAAATAATTTTGAATATTTTTTTAACGATATCAATTTTTTGTTTCATAATTTTTTTCTGTTTTTATCAAAGTTTATGTTTTAAAACTTTGAAACTAAATTTGTTCGTATTGTTAATAGTAACATTTGATGGTAGCTGTTTTTTATCATTGTTAAGGATCGAGATATGAAGAATCTGCCTTTTTCCCTACTGAATAAGTTTCAGTAAATATATGTACTTAATTCAATTATTGATTTTTTGCAGTATCAAATACAGTAAAATTTTTGAATTATTTAAAGTTTTATTCTAAATTCAAATTCAAATTTTTTGTAAGGTAACAAAAAATTAGAAATAATTATTTACTCCTTGCAAAATGATCAGAACGGTAAAAGGTTTTTTAAATAGTATGAAATACACATTTATCAAAATTGTAATAAACATTTTTTGATGAGTAAAACATATTTAATCGATATATTTCGTTGTAATAATAATCAATGATTAATCTCTAACTAATTGAAAAAAATCGATTAGTATTTCATTTAGTTTTGAAAAGGTATTCATTTATTTCAGCAAGGAAATGAGTTATTAAAAAATATGTAAAAAAAATTTCAGATTTGTAGTTTAGAAAAAAAATTACTCTCTAAATACTAATTAATAAGTTATTTTCAAAAAAAAATATTGATTGATTAAATTCAGTCTTATGAAATTTATAATTTTATATCAAAGTAATTTCGGAAAACGTAAACATAACACTTAATTGTCATTTAATTATAATTCTAGATCTTAAAATAAATTAATATTCTTTCTGAGGTGCACTTTATCCTCCAAAACCTTTCAGCTGAATTCGATAAATTTTGTGATCAATGGGTTTTCTAATAGAGTGCCAACACGCTAACATATTCTCCTTGATATTAGTACAGATTGAAAATTGTTGCAGCGCGCCAGTAGAATGAAATATATGTTTGTCCTATGTCTGGGAGTCATTTGAATTGTTTCAATTCAACATCCAAATGTACCGGATAAATTTCTAATTTCTTTCTATGTTACATGTAGGGAACAGCTGCCTTAATAACAATCTCTAACTTAATGTAGAAAATTGAAGGGTTTACTGTAAAATAATCAACTCGAATAATTGAGAGGCAGCTCCAGTTATTCAAGATTGCAGCAAGCTGTAAAAGACATCTGAAAATTCTGAATTCCAAAGAGATAGACATTTGAAATCTCCATACCTCGAAGACGCAAGAACAAGATTGGACATCTCTCGCGTTCTTTTGACACCAAATAAACAAGGATTTTTTTTTTTTTTGTTTATCACGTAATTTTGCTCGTAACTAAATTTCTCTAAATTTTAGCCACCTCTTTTTTGAAGCAAAATATTTGATTGTTTAAATGAATAATTTTCCATGTATTGTTGATCATGGCTTACTTAAAAGGCCATAATTATCATTCTTGATAGGCAAAGAAATAGTCTTCCGAATTTCGAAGCAGTTTTTTCTTAAAAATAGAATGCTTCAGAAATGCAGAGAAAAAAAATGATATAATTCTATATTTGATAATGGCATTAAGAGATTTCAAATTAAAACATATTATGTTTCCCCCATTATTAATTATTAATTAATTAACATAAAATTGCAAAAATTGACAAGTTTGTCATATTTTAAAATGTACGAGTGCTTAATTTCTTATAAGATTTGTAATATTTATATCCCAAATCTGTATTTGACATTAGTTCTCTGCAATATGCAACATGTCTTTTAAAAATCGAATGCTGAATGTTGTTGTTTCTAATGGTACTTGTTATTGACAAGCCCACGGACTAAAGAGCCATTGCTATTTCATCCGAAATTTTTTTGCGACTTTTGTTGTGTTTTTTTCCATTAGCGCCATCTATGGCCAAGAGTACGAGGTAGCTATTCTCATGACGTAACCCTTTTTACGAGGTGGACTTCATTCATACATTTCATTCACTGTTCCGTAGATCATAATTTAGACCTGGATCAGAGAACGATAACTTCTGAGATAGTACCCCCGGCTGGATTAATGGAGGACTTTGTGACCGCAACAGATTTATATATGCGCCATTTACCTCCAAATACGAAGGTTTTGTTCGAACTTATAACCTAAAAGATGTGAATTGAACGTTCTACCAATCAGGCCACCCCTGCCTGAAATTCTACATAAATAGCTTTTATGTCTCTTTATCTAAAAGAGATTTGTCTTAAAGATTCAAAACATGAAAACATTGAATTCACTAAAGTTCTGAACAGCTTTTATACAGCATCCAGATTCGAATTTTTATAATTAGTTAAATTATTTGTTATATATTAGATTTTAATTTTCATAAATTTACAAACTGTTATTGATTTCTTTCATTGGATATCTGAAATTATGACAAACGCAGAAATTATTCCGATGCGAAAAATTAAACATTAATTAATCAGAAATTTTGAAATGTTGCCGAAGTAGTTGGAAACATTTTATAAGGATTTAGAGAATAGTCCGTTTTTTAATATACTTCAGTGATCGATTGGACTGCAACTACTTGATATGTATATTATCATACTCTAATCTAATGCTTGAGTCTATGTATCAAAATGTTTCAAATATCTTGCTGAAATAGTAGTTTGCTAACCCTTAAATGGGAAGGTGAAATTTTAGGACTTAACCGGGGAGATGCAGTCTATGAGACCGCATTTCATTCATACTCAAATTAAATTTCTAATTAACCGTATTAATAAGGAAAACTGTCAATAAATTTTGCAGATATTTTTCTTGGCATGTTGATATGTTTTAGAAATGGTTCAACATGTATTATCATTGAAAAAAGTAAATGCATTGAAACATACATTTTCTTCTTAAATTACATTTTACAACAAATAATATTCATTAAAAAAACATTATTTTTTGCTTTTAAAATCATATGTATTTTTCCAGTATATAAAGATGGATGTATAGAAAACAATATAATGTAGAATTTAACAATTATAAGAAAAAATAGCAATGGGAAAAGTTGGTCCCTTTTTTATCGGCTTGTGTGACTTTCATAGAACGCTTTTTTTTTTGTATTTTAAATAAACTGGTTAAAAATTAGAATAAAAATCAACCTATAAATACTGTATGCATTTGTTTTGGTATATTAATATATTTTATTAATTTTTCAAAATACATTATCACTGGCAATATTAATTATATTTTAACATAGATAACAGCATCAGTCTAATGCGAATTTTCATCGAAAAGCTTTTCTGTACAATTACCCTTATCACTAAATTCTCTTTCTGCCTCATTTAACAATTAACTAGGGGCGTGCGGTCTGTAAGACCGCTAGTCATGGATTTTCGTTGACCCCTATTCTATTTTTTTGTTCAATTGAATGGATTGACACTGTAGATTCCTGTTTCATGACTTTCAATTTTTCTTAACTTTGTCAACTGATTTCAGCTGACGGTTTTTTAAATAATTCAGTTATTTCTTCTAGCTACGTCACTCAGACCGCTCCTCCGCGTTAGTGTCCCAGTGATAAACAAGGCTTAGCAGATGGCGAGAAAACTTGGGTTCAGATACATCATCCAATTTACTGATTCTGTTGTTAAACTATGTTCCAGACACTTTTAAATGAAGTTGGAAGTTATTTGAGTGATAAGGAGAAAAAAAAAAGAGTTTTTGGATGAAAGTTCACATTCAACTGATTCTGATATGTGTGTTCATACTTGATGAATTTTTCTAATGATAATGTTTCTTGAAAAATTTATAAAATATATTAATATACCAATATATACAGAATTTATAAGCTGATTTGTATAATATTTCTTAATCTATAAGCAATTCTTTTATTTTTCTTATAATTTTTGAATTTACATTATATTGTTTTCTATGTAGCTTTATACCCTGGAAAAATAAATAAGATTTAAAAAACACAACGTAATATGCTTTTTTCAGGAATATTATTTATTGTTACATGTAATTTGAGAAGATAATGTGTGTGAAAGAAATGTGAAAATGTGTGAAATGTTCCAACACATTGACTTTTTCAGTAATAAAATATTTTGAAAAAATTCTAAAACATTTCTATATAGCATGAAAAATTTCTGCACAGTATATTGGCTGAATTTCAATCTAATACATTTATTAGAAAATCTGATTCGAGTGTAAATGAAATGCGTTCAAGTAGACCACATCTCCCCAGTTAAGGATAAAAAGTATATGGAGCACTGCTTCATAGTAGGATTAATAAACTTGATGATATTTCTAGGCCTAAGTATTGGCTGCATCTGCTGAACCATGTTTAGTACTGAAACACTAACAGGAAGTTGTGGTCTTAGAGACCGCGCTCAAAGAAATAACTGAATTATTTTAAAAGGCATCCGCTGAAACCGGTGAAGAAACTGCCCCTGTATTGAAGGTCAGAAGACAGGAAGCTAAGGGTCAATTTGTTCAATTGAGTTAAAAATAGAATAAGGGTGATTCCATCGCCAGCCGACTCATGGACCGCTTGTCTCTAATTAAGAATTACAGAAAAAATAAACGTGTTAATTAATCAGATTTTATTTCCCATCAATAAAAGTAAGTTAATTTAGTGATTATTTTACAAAGTGTTGTTAAATCGAGGAAGACTTCGCAGAATTTTCAAAAGTAATATGAATTTTTATGTTTAGATTTTATTTCATTTCATTAGCAACCTTTGACAGCCATTTGATTCACCGATTTGATGGCTCCAAACAATTTAGAATTAAATATTTTGTAAAAATTACAATTACAGATTCTTACACAGTTTTGTTGATAGTTTTATGCCTTTTCTTAATTTTTTTTACCATATCTTTATACATCTAATCATAGAATGGAATATCATTTTTTAAGAAAGTCAATATTTTAAAATAAATAGGTTGCTTATTAACTAATTATAAATTATAGAAAATTGTTAATATTTTACTTCACGCAACTCATTATCAAAAAATAAATCGAATCTCATATTTTAATCACAATAATATAAAAAAATTTGGCTAATATATTAGGCCATTTGGCTTATATATTAGTATTAACAATAAAAGCAATTAGAGCTCCTCATCAAAAATGAATTTTTTTGCTATAAAGTATGTTTTACGATATTTTTTAAATTCATAAAAAATAAAAATGTATACTACTGAAAACTGGTATCATTAAAATTATAATATTTTAAATAGTTATAAAAAAAATTTTCTCCTGCATTATTTTTGGAAGTTGTGAATTAACAAACATCAAAATTTGGATTAATTTCAAGTAATTTAAAAAAATTAACTAAAACTTGAAAAAAATATTTTTAATATGTTTCTATTTATATAATTCCTTTCTGAAAATATATATATATTTCTATTTTGGTAGTCTTAGGTCAAACTTGTTGAGAGTGTATACTTAGAGACTCGCACATTAATTTTTATTAGTGATAGAAAATTTTATCTGCCTTTCGAAAATGTTTGAAATAATGAAATGTAATATCTACAAAGCATTAACCAAGGGCAACTCAAATGTTTCAAAATCTGCACATCCCGCGATTTCCATGTGTTTTTCTTCCTGTATTCATGAGCGCATCCCATTTTTTCCCGTATAAGCATTCAAATAAATTACCTACAGTATTGGACGTTTAATTTACACTCTGGTCAACAGATGTCGTTAGTTGTCCATTGAACCGCAGCATTTGAATACACGTGGTATTACTACTCAAATTTCACTTTATGCCACTTTTTTCTTACAGAAATGGCTGCTTGAAAGCGTTCAGCGATTGACAGAGAATATATTCCTGATGACTTATCAGATTCTGAAAGCGATTATAGTTTTGATCGCGATAGTGTATAGATTTTTCGGATTGCTCCTCAAATAGAGATGCATCTGACCATGATTCGATAAACCTGCAAAGCGTTAAGCAGTGGCGGAAAATTGATATGAAGAATATCCCTCCTGCTCCTAATCAAATTTTATACATTTTACTTTTTTACACCATGCAATAAATAGAAATTAACTCTAATTCAAATGGAATTCATTTTGTTTAATTTGGCAATAATATTTGAAATTGGTTTTTCTAGCAATTTAGTATATCATGATAAAAATCTATATAAAAATATTCTCTAGAAAGAAAAAATGCATTTAAGGCTTTATGCATTTATTAAAAATGCATTAAGATTTATAGGCTTAAAATATGCAAACACAAAATAAACAAATTTCGAAGCGGTTTAGGTCTACGAATTGAGAAGTCAGAGAGTTAATATTCTGAACTATAAAAATTATATGGAATTCTTACTCCAAATTAGTTTTTGTTACGTAAAACAAGATCTCAATCACCAAGAAAATATATTAGACAAAGTTCAAGAATCAACATCATACTGAGTAGACTGTTTTTCTTTTTGAGTTGCAGAATTTAAAAACATGAGCTTAAAATTATATATTTTACTAAGAACAACTTCAATCTAATATTAGCTTGAAATTCTTTACATTTTCTAAACTTAGTTCCATATTCGAGTATTTTTTATTACATAGCTTTTACGATAAATAAAAAATCTATTGATGATTTAATAAAATACATATACTTTAAAAATTTGTTGGAGCTATTAACGGCAAATTTAAGCAAACAGCGATATGAACTTTTAAAAGATGGAAACGACGACCCTTTCCAATATCAAAAAACTCGAATCAGAAATGGTGGCGACATCTATTAGTATAAATAGAAATTCTTAAATCAGGACTAAATTATGAAATACTGAGTTTTATTTTCTCGGAGACGGAAATTGGAAACTATAGAGTGTTTTTTTAAGAATTTGTTATTTGAATAAAAAACTGTAAGTAACAAAAAGAGAAAATAATTGTGTTTTAAAATGTTTAATTGTTTTAAATGCTTTGCTTAAGTCAACCTTTTAATTATTATTTGCTACATTAATTAAATGAGCTTAAGAATTTTAATGAAAAACATAGTAATCGCATAATTTTTTCAGAAGCATTTATTTAGTTTGTAAGCAAAAATAAAAATAAATAAATAAAACAATATATTATGGAAATAAATCTGATATTTTGGAATAAATATCAGCTTCATAGAAATAAAATTGGGCCATATATCCATAAGCAATTTTTATTTCGTTGCAGGCACAAAGCATTCATTTATGATTGTTACCATTGTTTTTAAAAGCCTGTACAACAACTTATAAACATATATTCAGTATACTTATGAAACTTTCAAAACATTTCTGTAAAATTTATTGAGGCATTAAAAAATAATGTCACATGATTACTTTTGGGAGGACATGGAAAATAAAAGAATAAAGAAACTATTGAGGAAAATAAAGGAATATTATAAATACTTTGTGCTGCCATCTATTGGAAAGAATGGAGAACTTGTAAGGAAATAATTTAGGATGAGTTACTTCATATATTTTGAAGATCGGTGAAAAACATCTAAATTCTTCTTCCACCGCAGTCTTTGAAGCTTTCCATTTCCTCAAAATAAATCATATCATATAGTTATTTGCATCAACTGTATGGCAATCGCTTTATTATTAAAATGTAGTTCAGTAAAAGCTCTTTATTCGCGGGTATATGTTCCATAAATATGCCGCGAATACAGAAACCGTGAATATGGAAGGGTAATTTATATGGGATTATAGGGGATACGTTCCTAGGTGACAAAATTTAAAAAATCAGTTTGATTGAAATTTGTGAGCATTTTGATTAATTATCTTAAGACTTAGGCAATGGTTTGAAGAATTTTGTAATTTTCTCTTGCTTGACAGTTATTAAAAGCTCCTTCCATTCAGACTGATACGCAGCAGTCGCATTAGCAATTTGTCTTTTAAAAATAAGACTTCGTTCCATAGACGGATCAATGTTCATAAAGAAATCGCAAAGCTCATTTGCCATTCTTAAACCTTCACTAAGATTTTTCAAAGTAAATATCACGTACCCAGGGCTTGTTGAAGTCTCTTCTTCAATGGGCTGTGAATTTAACGTTTCCTCCACGTCGGTATCAGTCAAATCTTTATCTTGCGATTCAAGCAATTCCACTCGATGTCACTCGATTCTATCTGTTCGAACCCATCTCGCCCTATTTCATTTGCGATTTCGACTATGTTTGCAGTCAAAGTTTGAGCTTGCACAGTTTCTTCGTCATTTTCCGCCGTCAGAGCAGGCCACAGTTTTTTCCAGCATTACTTCAATGCGTGTGGCTTCAGTTATTCCAATGATTCTTTTTATGTTTACAATGCATTTTGCTATGTCAAATTTCTTCCAGCTTTCCACAAAATTCATATCAAGATTACATTCCATATTATCCAGTATGATTTTGAAGGTTCATCTAATGTAATAGAGCTTAAAGACCTGGATTATTTTTTGGTCCATAGGTTAAAGCAAAGTCGTCGTGTTGGGAGCTAAAAATGTCACTTTTATATTTGGCGGCATAGTTTCAAGTTCGCGAGGATGACCTGGTGCATTGTCAAAAACTAGAATTGCTTTTTAAAGTCTAAATTATGTTTTTAAAAATAAGCTTTAACTGCAGAAACCAAACAATTCCGGAACCAGTCACAAAAAATAGCGGTTGTAACCCACGCTTTCTTATTATCATGCCAAAACACTGGCCGGTTGAATACAGAAACCGCGAATAAAGAGATTTTTAGCCGTGAATATAGGAATTGTGTCGCATTTTTTTAAAATCCGAGAATAGTGAAAACGCGAATGAAGGAAGCGCAAATAAGGAGCTTTTCCTGTTTATAAAGGGGGAAACATAAGCAGCCGGCATCCTGACTTAAGAGTAGAGCGACTTCCAGGTTATCTGGACGTCTCGCCTTTCGATTTCTAGTTTGGGTATGATTGTTCTTTACCCTGTGTTTTATCTGCAAGGTATGTGAATAACCCCTCGCCCCTGTGAAAAGCGAGTGTGTGTCATCAACATGAGTTAAAATTCAGGCTTCCTCCTCGGATGTACATTAATCTTGATCCTCAGCAGATGCTACACAAACTCTGCTTATATCTTTGATTTTGCCAGTGGGCGTGTTTATATCAAGTGCACAAGAACACATAAGCATAAAAATCACATGGCTTTTTATTATTTCCAACTGATAACTGAGACTATCACTTGAGAGTGGCTAGGGATAGGACTTCAATCTATGTTTCTATCGACAATTTCCCAATTTCCGTCATCAGGATGAAAGGGGTGGAGTGTCCTTTTTTAATTTCATAATCGATTTCAAGTGTAAAGTTTCCTATCGTAAAATAAAGTTTTCCTCCCTCACCCTCTCTTTTATTTGATCCTGAAAGTTTTGCACGATCAGAAAAAGAAGTTTCATAATCTTACTTACAAAGCTTTAATATAGTTGCTCGTAAAAGATATATGAAAGGTATTATTTTTCTGTTCATTTTACACCTAAATCCAATATTCTTTTTTTTTATAGTTCATTGAGGAAAATTGAGTATGAATACTGGTTATCTTTATATTTACCATATCACTTCAAGATCTGATACAGATCCATAATTTTTGAAAAAAATTTTACTTTCAAAATTTATTTAAATTCTTACGTCTTTAAGTCATCACGTTCATGCGTTGACATATCTATAGACTGACAGGCAATCAATGAATTGGATCCAAAATTGGTAGCATAGTTGCTGTTCTAATGATGAATCCATACATTTAATTTCATGCATATGGATATCTTTTTTAATTATTATTAGTAATCAACAATTGTATTGATAAAAGATGAGGCATTCTTCCCATAGACGAGTTTCATTAAATATTTGTTAGAAATCAGAATTTTTTCTATATTTTACTATTTGATGATTTTCAAGATTGTAGCTTTACTATTTTTTTTAAATTTATCGCGTATCTCGAATTCCAGGTGGTCTGAAATAGGAATAGTCATCAAAATTTCGATATCTAATTGCTCACATATTGCAATGATTTTTTTAAATACTGTATGGAGACAAAAAATCGATACTGTTTTGGTAACTGATTTTAGAAACTTAAACTTTAAGACTGTGACGTAGATTCTTTTTCTTCCCTCTACAAGATTTTCCTTTCAATTTCGGTAATTTTTTAAGTACACCTTATGGTTACTGAGAAGTATTTTTTGCAGATCGATGAGAACTCAGAATATCTGAGACTCGAAATTTCGTCTACTTTACATGCTTCACAGATTCCGCATTATTGTCATCGGTGGTTTGGCATTTCAGATTCATAGAGTGTCTACTTGACGGACGATTACACCTTGTAATTACCTTCTTGACTGATACTGTTTTTTCAATTTATAGAAGTAATTCCTGGAAAACAACTTAATCGAAGATAGTAGAATAAATAAACCACATTTAAATAAAAGAAATCAGCCAATTGAATTGCATTTGAAAATTTCTTCTAAACTTCGAATAAATTTACAGAAAGTATGCAAATTTCATACTTAAAACATTTAGCTGGGAATCCTTAGATTTTCTTCAGACTCATTTTACAAACCTAATAATGCACTTGTGAGGTTTTATATCAAATTCATGCTTGTTTCAAATAAAGTGTATTTCTTGTAAACAAGGGAGCTGAAGATGGTATTATAATGAAGTTAAATTCTGTGAATCTAAAAAAAAATATTCATATCCATCACAGTTATAATAAAGTTACTTCATGCAACTTCATAATTAAAATATAGTTAATTTTTTGGTTTTAAATCTAAAATGAAGTTAATTCATCCACATCATGTCTAAAATTAGGTCAATTATAGTGATGTCGCAATCACAGGATAGGCATAGTATGAATAAAAAAAGGATTTAAAAATAATTATGTTAGCGTTTGCTATATAATAGTTAATTAAATAACTCATACAACTCATCGCATAACAATCATAACAGAATAATCCGTTTTTTAACTTGGAAATTACTAGGATGTTTTCTGAATTGTAGTTAAGAGGAAGTCAATTCCTACTCGTTGCAAATAAAATTAAGTCAATTCATGTACTTCACTACCAAGAGGGAGTCATGTCATGTTACAATTCAAGTAGAAGTCATCATTTCAAAAATGAAGACAATTCATGTAATATCTCAGTCACATGACACAGGTGTATATGCCTATTATCTAATAACTCATTATCTTACTTTCCCCTGAAATATCGAACTGTCTTTTATAAGATATTCGGAGATTACAAAAGTTGATATATATGACTTGAATATTAGTCGACTCCAGAAAAAATTTGGCAATTATTTATTTTTGTTTCGTTTATATCTTTCAATCTTCTTAAATGAATGGTTTTTTTGTTCATGTGAAATCTGAAATTATTTTCATTCACTTCTCGGAGGCATATGTCATTTCCTATAAACTAATAGTGATAAAATAATCGTAATGACCCCATACCATCTTGATATATTTTGACTAAGTGAGTGTATAATATTCTAGATTTCAATCTAAACGTATCTGATTACTTATGACTTGTGATCATTGGGATTTCAGAAATATTCGTTCAGAAATTTCCAATACTTTCTTGCTTGCTATCATCTATAAGGGCAGTTAAATATATATATGTAAAAATTAATGTTATTTGGAATAGTTAAAAAATAAAATAATTGCATTATATTGTATACAATTTGAAAAATAAAAAAAATTGTTGAAATCTTATTCGAATAATTTGAATAAAAGTACTAAAGTCTGTTGCTTTTATCAATCAGATATAAAGAATAATGTATTTTCAAAAAATAGTTTAGAAAATGTGCGGCGAATGCAATCACCACATTGGTGACCTCGATCTAAGCATGTTCCTCCCTCGCCATAACGCTGGAAGCTGTAAAATCGCTCGTGTCTCCGTGACTCACTGGTGGGGGAATACTGTGGTTATATCTTAATAAGCAAGTAACAGCCCCTGAACTTTGGTGGTCACATTTTTCTTGCAGTTATGCTACGCAGTTATTGATCTTAAGGTTGCAAGCATGATTCTTGCTAATTCAATCCGCCACAAATGTAATATATTCACTGGCATTCCAACAGCATAGCGTATGTAAATAAGCGAGTCATCAAACATATAATTAAATTTATTCACGGCACGAAATATTTGTGAAAATATTTCTCTCTAAAATGTACATATGCGCATGTCATCAATCATCTTGCTGCTAGCATCTGGTGGTATGAATTGCCCCTTTGACATGCAAAGTCACCAGAGAAAGAATAATAAAATGTGATTGGTGATCTATGCTATGTCATATTTTTGGTTTAAATCCATTAGTTGGCATCCTTTTATATCGATGACAACTAATGGATTTAAACCAAATTTATGATTTTTTTCAATACGAATGCTGATATTATCTTATAATTCGAAGCGATATTTTTCCCTCTTGAAAGGTGTGGAATAGATGTGACGCAATATAACAACATATATATGTAAAAAAATAAAAATAAGTTTCATTAAAGCGCAGATTCATATTTGTTTTGGCGAATTAATTCTATTAATCATGAATCAAGCCTTGCAATTTAATATAGTGATTGACGAATAATTGAAATAGTATACAAGTGTCTTCAAGTAATTATTTCTTTGTTTGGTGAAATTCACTTTTGCTCATTTATTCCTCTTTTTCTTTTTATAATTATTTATTTATTACAATCTCACAATCTACTCATAAGTCCTAAGATTTCACACTAGAAATTACGTGTTTTGATTTTTGATGAGAAAACATCTAATCAAAATTACTATTTCATTTTGTTAATGTTTCTTTTAATGACTGATGTTCTACATCAGTCATCTAATGGAACAAAGAAGTTTACACGTGGAGGGAATAGCATTCTTCGGTCTTTTAGATGGTTCAGTGGCATCAATAATAGGACGTAATTGTTTAAAATAAGAACGATTCACACGGAAACGGTAGCTTTATTTCCTTATTCTTGTACATCCTAAAGCAGGAAAACTAATAAATTCAGCGGGAAAACTGTGTCTTCATGGATGTATTTTCGAATGAACTTATGAATCACTCTATCTAATCATCAAATCTAAAATAAAATGCGTCATAATTTTCCACTGTAATCTTAAAATAAGAAGTGGGTAAATCTGCAATCTTGCCTGATTTTAATTGAATCGCTTTTTAGAAAAAATCGGTACTGACAAAAGAAGCGAAATTTAGTACATATTTATTACCTTCTCTTATAAGAAGAATATAAAGGAAAAGTTTTTTCGATTGACAAAAATATTCACATTTGAGATTCCATCTAATCTCCAACTTTCAGAACTTTATGAGTCAGATAAATACATTTTTAGATTTATATCTGCCCGTCTGTCTATCAGTGAACATTTAAATAAGAATGTTTCTAGAAAAACGAATGAAATTTGGGGTGGGCTTTATACAAAATTTGTAGATTATCAAATTTTGAATGGAATTTATTCAGGCTGTTTTTAAACCCTAGTATAAATGAAAAAATAATTATAAACTGTAAGTCGCAAGATGGATAAAAGTAAAATTAGCATTTAATAAATATTATCATACTTAATCTGTCAAAAGACTAATCACATGTCGTTCAATTTTTCTCATGTGTTAAAAACGACAGTCCGAAAATTCAATGACATGGATAAATTATTTTGGTAGACACTTTTGGAATCTTAAGTTTTATCCAATTTTAAGTCAAATCTGTCAACGTTTCGACTGTTTCTCATCTACATATTTGCATGCATGCAAGTATGTAGATCTCTCATATAGCTAGTCGTGATGCTATACTAATTCATAGCTAGTCATTACCTATGCCGTAACTTAAAACTGTAAAAACTGTAACGATGTCATTATATTGAATTTTGTGTGCAATCTTGTAATTGAAATTGTAGTTATGGGGCAAATTTTAGAGTTAATGGTCTTGCTCGAAGTCCATATTTTTATGCGATGAGGAAGGGGAAAACATAAGTAAGAGGCATACGTGAAAGTTCTCTCACACGAATGTCTTGCAGTTGATTGATAAATGTTTCGTTTAATGCATAGAGCCATTAAAATAATGTTTTGAAAGCGCAAATTCACGTCCTTAAAGTATTTATTTGTTGCAAAAACTGTACAACATTTCATTTTCTGTGTTACTGCTGTATAAAGATATAACTGGTAGGAGTATCTGTAAGATAAATATATTACAAACTTGAGTATATTAAAAGCTCGAAATTAAATGTTCTCTGAAATTATTTTAACAAAAAAAAAATTTATGTTTTAATTAATTACCAAAAAACCTTCTTTAAAACTTACTTGTACTTAAGCATTTACAGAAAAGTTTTCGTAAAAGTTTGCTTAGAAGTTGTGAAACATACATATATATAAACACGTTTACGATTACTTCTTTTACATTAAGATAAAAATTTTATAGAGATTGTTTGTAATTATCTAATGTTTTCTAGATTTGCTTTCAGGACTCTAGAAACTAATTTTCATTTTCTATTTCTTATATCAAACAATGTTGTAGGGAGGAAGAGCTAGCATATGTACAGAGTGGTTATAATTAAAGTTCCACTTTGAAATGGTCATAAAAGGAAAAAAGGATCAAATGTTATCACACTTGGTAATAGTTCAAAAGAGGTCACGAAAATTTCTTTTCTGTAAACAAATGATCAAAAATTCAACAAAAAGAGAGTAAATGTCGCTGCATGCAATATTAGTAAACAAAATAGAACATGGATACATCGATTTAAAATGTGTTTAATCGTTTCTGAAACGTGTTAGAAAGCATGCTCAACTTGTTCATGTTGACCATTTTCTGACGGCAAAATCGATCGCATGACTACATTCTTAGCATATTAGGAGGAATGTTGCGCACTTGTTGGTTGCACTTGTGGAACCACTTACGGATTATCTGTCAATTGGTTTGTAAATATTGTAATTGTATATGAAACGTGCTGCCAGCGTCCTGGCTTAGTGGTAGAGTGTCTTACCTGTGGTTTTGGAGTCGCGGGTTCGAGTCCTGGTTCGGACGTGGTTGTTCTTCCCATGTGTTCAATCTTTGAGAAGTGTGGAGGATCCTATAAAAAGGGGTAGTGTAAGCGAATGTTTGGATGTATTATCTTCATTTGAGCTACGAGTCAGACTTATGTCTTCGGGTGCACGGGGGTCTACCCTCAGAAGCTACTGCATTCTTTTTCCATGTAAACACGGACACAAGATCCTCATCATCATATGAAAAGTGTTGATAAGTACATTAATTTGTATTAAAAATCAAATTGAGAAATCGTTTGTATGTCAAAATAAAGGCCAATGTAATAAAATAGATAAATGGAATGTGTAATGATGTTTTTCCCTCTAAAATTATAGATTTGCATCATATTATACACCCAATCTATCAAGTGGAGGTTTCAAAATATAGATTCGGTTTCTTTAGATACAAAAGGAACATAAACATAATATGTTTTGTATTTTGTAAGAAATCAATGAAAGTAGAAAAAAACAAATCTCTTTCATTGTATCTAAAGAATTTATCTTGTTATGGAAAGCAATCTTTTCCATCGACAATCAAATTGTTCATTAACATTCTTTGCAAATATGTTGTAAAAATGTCAGATTTCAAATGTAAGCATCTAAATTAATTTATTAATAAAATTTATAATAATTTTATCGAACAAAACTTACAAAAACGGGATAAAGCATTTGCAAATAATAATTGCCCTTTAATTTTTATGTGCCAAACTAAATTTTTCTAGCATTATAAAAAGTAATTTATGGAAGTAAGTTTAATACATAGAATATAAAACAAACATATCTCGAGAGAAATTTTGTGTAAAATCTCTAACTTGATAGAAAAAGGAAAATTCATTTAAATAAATTCGATGGAGATTAAAGCACGTGTTTTGAAACATGAAAGTACAAAAAAAAAGATTAGCAAAAGTTGAATAATAAATATTAACAGTATTTTTATTGACAAAAAGAATAAAATTTGACTACATGATTATACTTATCATACATTCATCTTGCTATATTTTAGATATTAATTTGACTTCACTATTTAATTCTAAATGACATAAGTCCTAAGAGATTGATATGGATCTTAGAATTGGAAGTTTTTAATCCAGATTTGATATATATATATATATATATATAAGATGTAAATTGAAAAATATTTCTTTTTGTTTTGATACAGCACATGATATAAAATTGTATAAATTTAGATTCTGTTTAGAAGGTTTAAAATAATTGTAAATTGCTTAATTTTCGTAAAGCAAAAAAACATGCGTATTTAAATCCAAGAAAAATTGATATAAAAAAGGGCATTTTGCTTTCTATTCAGAATAAGAAGTTCTTAGATTTTGAAAGGAATTATAAGATGCATAAAAAGTGTAATAATCGTTCGAGATTCAGAGAGAATAAAGATTTTATTAAAAAGCTAGGTTTTCTATACTGTTTTGTAGTAAAATATATATAAATATATGCTGAATTTTACATATGAAATGAAAAAAGGATATTCGTATGTGGAATCTTTGCAGAAAAAATTAATTCATTAAAATCTCAAAAGGCATTTCATTGAACCCACACGATATTAATATAAGATTTAGTAAATTCTTGGAGCATTCTGTAGCCTTTAGAAATAGAGATCCACTACGAGTGAGATGCATTATTTTTTCCATAAAAAATGAGTTAATGTACTTTCTGATTTAGAATAAAAATGTGCTTCCATTCAAATGAAAAAAGCATAATGATAGTCAGCACATCAGATCAAATTAAAATGCTCCCAATTTAAGTACCAAAGATTTTCAAGAGTTTCATTTCCGTAGTAAATATTAAGGACACATAACATTAAGAGCAAATTATGCGACATGTGTATAACAAATGAGTATTCCTTTCTGGAAGTCCTATTTTTTTGCTTGTTCCTTTCAGTAGCGAAAGTCAATTAACTCTTTTTCAGAGACTAGAAATCTCATTTTTAACCGAGTCAAATTCCTTACGTTTGTTGGCATAACCAAGTAATTGAGGACAGAAGAATCCTTGGGTGTTGAGTTCCACCCACATTAGGTTAAGTTCATCAGCACCTACTTCTTGTGAAGTGATGCGACCATCTCTAAAACTGCACGAGGCCTGGTGAACGTTAATCGGAGGTCGAAGGGTGATCCCAGAATGTGGTTTAATAATAATACCCGCCTTATGACGACAGAAACCTGTTAAGTAAACGTCCTCAATGAAGAAAACAGGCGTTGCCAAACTAGCTTCAAGAAGCCTGTCTCTGACAGAGCTTGTGAACACGTAGGCCATACCAGAGCAATAGGGTGGGTAATACTGTCCAGGTAACTCATTTTGGGACACCTCATATTTGTGGTAACTTAATGGCAGATCTGTGCGATCTAGTAGTTCTTTGCGAAGAATTTTTCGCATTCTATTTTCATGGCACATCAGTAATGAGTCGATGTTTCTGTAGCCCTCCAAAGCTTTGAGCAAGTTCGGTACATGCACCAAAATATCATCATCTGTCTTCATCACAAAATCAGCCTTGGAGCAATAGTTCCTTGACCAATGCAGTCCTGCCACAGATTTTCGACCGAGATTTCGAAACGATTCGGTTAAATTAATTTGGACTAGATCACCATATCGATATCCTTCATGTTCTATCTCTGACTGAACATCCTTGTCTCCTTTGCCGAGAAGGAATACTATTCTATAGTTGTATGCATATTGCAACAATTTCAGACCCCAAGTGTTGCGTATAGCTTTTCGCTGAGCGAAATGTTCAGCACTAGAAGCTACAAATATCAGCAACGTCCGTCTGGATGAATCAAAATCGTTGCAAATACTTTCGGCACTGATTTCAAATGAAATATCCATTGGTATACGATCATCTCCTTCGTGAACAGTCACATTTCCTGGTAGGACGATCCAACCAGGGGGTGATACACGATGACGAGGAGTTGCAAATATTCCTTGAGACAGTTTTCGTCTCAGAAAGCTGTTGCTTTTCGTGAACGAATAACCAGTCTTTTTGGCAATAGTTCTTTCAGCATCTTCTGGGAAAATGTTTTCTTTGTCAACTTTTACATGAGTGTTTGAATGCAAGAGATGGAAGGTAAGGGCGGTGGATGCCAGCAAAGTGACCGCATACTTGGCATACCAAAGTCGTCTCATTTCTGAGTCTTGGACTAAAAGGCAGCATTCGCTAGATTATCCTAAGTCCAACAATTCTGAAATGAAAATAGACAGATAAGTAATTAATATTAGAAGTAGAAAATTAATTAATGTGATTTCATGAGATAAGCATAATGGTAGGTAAATCTATATAAATAAAAATGAGTGTTAGTCTGTTAAATTATGCGCTGCGGTGCTGTTCATAGGATTCCAATAAAGTTTCGACAACATATTGCTTGGACTTGCGCAAAGATTATTGTCATAATACAATCATATGAAGTTTAAAAAAATATTTTCAGATCTATTTACAGTATCTTTTAACCAAGTACTAACCACCAAATAACTCTCCAAGAATATACAACAAATTCAGTAAATATGCTAAATTCAAAGTAGTCGTTAATATTCCGTAGCTATTGCACGTAAATTCAATGTAAGTCTTTCTCTGAAGTAATAGTTTTATTTGAGAGTGTGCGAGAAAGTTTTAGGGGAACCATTCCTATAGGTTTGAAATTTTAAATAAGCATTTAATATAATTTCAGCGTTTTTTGCAATAACTTCGGAAAACATTATAGTACAAATAATATTGCACCATCTTAGTTTTTAAAAAATTATCATTTCAACTGCATTAAAGACGTCATAATATAAATATATTTTCTATGTTTAGTGAATTTTAAAGGAAAATATTTTAATCGAATTTTTTAACATTCAACTTGAGAACGAATACTAAATGAATCACGAGATACAATAAATAATTTATTTCTTACCATTTTGAAAAAACACCAAGCTTTATAATTCTAAAAGAATGCACAAATCTATTATATAAAAATGAATTTTTTGTTTATAGAATAGAATAAAAAAAAATAGAATAAATGATATTTGTGCTTATCCCTTATATATCCTTCAATTTCAATGAATATATAAATTGCCGACAAGAAAATAAATATCATTCTTCCTAAATTAAACAAGAAAACTATATCGAATTCAAGCGATATTTCCTAACTTATTTCTTCTGCGGCTGCAACATGCCGGGTACCATCTAGTTATATATTAAGAAGCATTTTTGTTAAGTAGTATGGTGTCGGAATTTAAATGTGTAGGCGGAATAAGTGAAAGCAAGAACACATAAAGCGCAAAAATACAATAGCTGCGAGACTTTCACAGTTTCTAACAAGGACTTCAGTGCAAAAACGTAAGTACCTGCTGCAACTATTCATGAAAACCTGGTATCTGTGAAAGAGTATACCAATCTCTTGCAATACGTTACTAGGTCTGTATTAATGTCGACGGTGACACATTTGCGCTCTTACTGTAATATTATGTAAGAAAACAAATCTTTTTTAATTTCTTTGTTTGTTTCTTTTACATTTTTTTTCACCAAGGCTTTTCTTTTCTACCCTACTTTGCTATACAAAAATGCTTCTTTACGTATTTTACTAACGTTTAAATTTATTCATGAATTCAAGAACACTGTATAGATAATATGAACACAATTACTGAGAATAAGAAACACATCTATACATAAAAGAAATGAAGTTTTCTTAATTTATTGATAAAAACAGGTTTAAAAAGAATTTATGAATACATCGATATTGTCCTTCAGATTAGAGAGAACATTAATTTTTGTGGAAAAAAAGTCGTTTTCTCGCAAATAATAATTTCACTTTTTGAATGAATGCGCAATTTCAGAAGGTCAGATAAATAAAGGAAAAACTACATATCAAAACAGCTGTTTAATCCAAGTTCAAAAGTTCCAAGGTTTTCTTATTCATACATAGAATGCATAATTAGGAACAAAGGTCTTTCATGTAGAAATAAGTCGTTAAAAAAATTGAATGGATTCTGCCATCTGATAATAATGAACCATTCACAGCATAATAATTGTCTAATTGTAGTACTTTCACTGTCAGGTTTTCAAATATAAAGAACAAATTTAATTTTTTCCATCATTCTTAACATGCCTGATTATTTAAAAATCCATAATTAATTAAATTTTTTGTACTAAAATTTGATATAAGCAAATGAGTTGCATTAAAAATTATTGAATTAAATAAATGATCGTTCATTACAATATTTCACATTTTTAGACAGAACAGATAAAAATTAATAAACTCTGCATTCTTATGCGCATAATAACTTTTGAACAAATGCTATTTATTTCCCTAATAGAAACGAAAACTATATTTTTATTTGGCAGTTCATTAATTTTCTTTTTAAATAAAACACAAATCAGCGAGCTAATATTTAACTAATTGTGTTTATGTACTTAAAAGTTAAATTTTATTATTATAGTAAGAGTATGTTGTGGAAGAAAGACAAATTTTAAATAATTACCGTTAGAAATTGAAAATGCGGATAAATACAAGAAATATTGTTTTCAATATAGAAATACAAATCAAAAACATCAATACAAAAGGAAAACAAATCATATTCCCTTTTAATGACTAAACAGTTTATATATCTCTAGTTTAAAAGCGTTGATAAGAAAAATTAAAAGAAATTGAAATATAAATATTAAAAAAAAGTTAATTAAAATTGTCATGAACTATCTCTTTCGGTTACTAACATTTTCTAATTAGTATTTTGTTTATCGTTTTAAATGCTTATTTGACTCCTCCCAGTAATAATTAATACTTAAAAAATTAGCACAAAACAACCATTTAATTTTTATTTTAAAAACGTTTTTTATAATTCTTGTATAATGTTAAACAAAACTACATTTTTGATATGATATAACTTAAATTCATAAGTTCATATTCAACACTTCGTCAAAAACCTCTAATGACTTCGGATAATCACATAATTTTTTCAACATCAGAGCGTTTATACCAAGCTCTCAGATAAATTTTTTAAATTCAGGTACTTTATCTGTCTCTTTCCATTCTTCTGCTGATGTGTTTACGATACAAGAATATTCACATTTATCACATCGCCTTGTATGCTTTCATTGTCTAGGTAATATTTCACTAGCATTAGTTTCATTATCAATATGGGGAAAAAATTTCATTTCTTCTGATTCTTCAAATTCTCTCCAATCTCCTTGATAATCATAGTCTGCATTATGACTTTCGGTGTCTATTTCACATTATGTTTTTTCCTTTAGTAAAAAATATATATTGGACTGACTGATGTCTACACTAAATGTATGTAAGAATGAAATCTGCCTGACTAACAACAATACAGTAGTGATTTATATCAAGAAATTATAAAAATAAGCAATATGTGACAATAATGCATGATTTTAATAAAAGCAACAAAAGTGCTGCCGGATTCAGTGCACTAGGAATTTTAAATCAAATTTATTATTATATTAAACAGTAACTTCAGTTTTTTGATGAGTATAGCTTGTCATCATGCTGTACGGCTTGAAAATTCAATAGGGGTTAATCTCTCAAATATAATATGAACTTTTCTTATAATAAAGAATCATGGAAAATTGATGAACATAATTTTTGGAATATGTAAAAAATATGCAATCCTTATGTATGAAAAAGGAAATTAATCAATATTACTATGACTCAAATGTCATAGTAATATTGTCAAAATTGAAAAAATGTCATAGCTGTTTCAGAATATTTATAAAAATTTAGAAAATAAAAAAACGGAAAAGTATTATATTTCATAATTGCACTTATTTACATTTTAATCATATTAAAAAAAATTAAAATTGTTTTTTTATAATAAAATATCTGTACTTAATCTTTCCAGATTAATTGCAATGATATTAACAAATAATCCTACGTGTCTAAAAGGACAACAACATTGGCAAAAGTTCAATGGCAATAATAAAATAATAAAACAAAATTAGTTTGAAACAACATGTCACAAACATCATTAAATCTATTACAATAATCCTTGAAATCCAAAGAATCGATTAATGTCAGATCTACATCATGAAAGAAAGGATGTGATGTATTTTAAAATCTAAGTAAATTAATTTTCAGAACAGAGAATTGTTATTTGCTAAATCAAAGATGTTTTAGATTTTAACGAACTTTTTCTCGTTGTCGGCATTAGTTTTGTAGTTATTTTTCAATAATATAATATTTAAGTAATGTTTTAAATAATTTAGTGCTATATTTACAAAATTTTTGAATAATATAATACTATATTATTATGTATTAGTGTTATATTTATGTTCAGTGTTATATTATTACCGTAATTTTCTTTCTTGCAAACATCATTGCATAAATATAGCATTTTTAGTGTTATACACACACACAACTATATTAACGAGGAATCACAGGAAGAATGATTAGAAGAGTGAGAAGTAGAAAATGTCACCACAAATATATTCATTCACCAGAAAGTAAATCCTTCTCTTTATTATTATAGTTTCATGATAAAATTGTTAATTTTCAAATATAAGTCATTAAAACTAGATTAATTTCAGACAGTTTAATAAGAGCAGACATTACTTTTACAATCATGGCCTTTTCATTTGAAAGTAACATCTTTGTTAAGAATATAACATTATTTACTGCCGGCGTCCAGACGGCTAGAGTGTCTTTCCCATGATTTGAGCGTCCCGGGTTCGAGTACCGATTCGGGTATGCTTGTTGTTCTGTATTCTATCTGTGAATTGTATGAATGTGTCCCCCAACGAAAAGGGGTTGTGAAAGTGAATGTGAAGCATTAAAGTAATCAAGTCGTACTCTTGGCCTTAGTTGGTGTTACTGAACAAAACAGATGCCCTCATTTCGACTTAAATCGCTGACAGCTTTCTGTCAACGGGCTTGTAAAGGCCATAAATAACAACAGTAGCAAGACTATAACAAGCATTCTAAACAAAGGTTTGCTGCAGTCGTATTTTATATTTTTATTAATTTATAATATTGTATTCTGGTTCTTTTTACATCCCCATATCATCTCTTTGTGTAAAGATATAACTGCATAATCAGTTCGAAAATTTGTAGCGAATATCCTTTATATATCCATTTGTATGCAATATCATATTCGAGCTTTCATTTTCCCAAAATAAATTTACTATAGACTGGCTACTTATTCATTGTCCATGCAATTACATTAATGTACATCGTCGCTTTTATAAAAAGAAGAAAGGAAAATAGTTCCCTCGGGAAAATAAACAATAAATTATTTCACTAAAATAAACAAAATAAAATCCTGCTTGTTTGTTTTTTTCAAGAAAATTGTGATCAACTTTCCTTGAAAATAGTGAATCTGATGATTTGACATAATCATCAAGTTTAGTTATCTCTATATTCATCATAATAATATCATGATAAGCGCTTCACATTGAAATATGCATATTGCGCTATCGTGATTTCGTCGAATGTTTCGAGGTCAGTAAAACAATTATTGCATTTGAAGGCCACCTTCTAAGAAAGTAGAATATGTTGTTGAGAAATGTAGATTGAAATCCGGTTAGGTTACGCATATTTTTTTTTTTTAATCTGTCTAAGCCATTTTTTTAGTTCAGCTTAAAAAGAATTTAGTAGAATTCAATGAAGATGACAAAAATTATATATTTCAGCATAAATCAATTATGATCCTCTAAATACAAATAAAAATATTAAAAAGATTAATTTCATTACTTCTTTAATTCATTATACTTGTAACGGTCAACATGAATGGTTATTCAGTTAGCATTAAAAATAATCGATCAATATGATAAAATGATTAATCACTTTACCGTTTACTATCAATAATAATCAGTTAATTACATTAAACATACACACAATATTCTACAAAGTAATAAAAAATAATTATAAATAATTATAAATATAAAATTCACTTCTGATAATCAAAATTAATAAGCATGAAACTAATAATTAAATTTTGAGACTGTTTTAATCTTTCTTTGTCCAGTAATGACCAGCAATTCCATGGCTGAAAAACTCATGATAAAAGGCAAGAATGACATAGTTTTATGGTTAATAGTTACCGCTGACCACTCAATACCATAGTCAGCAAATTTAACTTGGTAATTGGTTGTAGATTGTCTTCCTTAAAAAACTTTAGGACAAACTGGATCAATATCCACTTTACAAGGACGAAAATGCTTAGTATCCAATTCGACTACAATAAATAGTTATTTTCTCAAGTTAAATTCTTGTCTCAAGTCTGTCTATTTTTGTTATAATGCGGTTACTGGAACAACACATACATAAAAAGATAAAATAATAACCAATAGCGATTGCAAGAAGCAATTCGCTACATTCTATTCTCAAGTCGGTCTTTTTTTTTGGGTATAATATAGTTATCTATACGACAAAAGGATCAATTATAACCCCGCTACTTTCAGCTATACCTGAAACGAATAGATCAAAGGTATACGAACTTATATGTAACATATGTTGTCAGCATGTTAATAGAATTGACCCGATACTATTTTAATCAGATATTTCGAATAAAGTACAAAAATTGTTGTTTTTTGTTGTGACTTGTGGCACTTGTTTTTTCAGGAGCACCAGTAATGGGCTAAGAGTATAACATAGCTGTTTAACTTGATAATCGGAGGGCGTTCGCTTGTACAACGGTCTTTTCTTCGGGGGGCACATTTAAACACCTCACAGATAGAACACAGAAGAAGAATAGTCATGCCAGAACGGGTCTCGAACCCGGGGAGCTCAGTTCACGGGGAAGACGTGCTACCCCAATGCCAGGATGCCAGCACAAAAATGGTAAAAACTAGTAATAACAGATATTCGGTATTAGTTTTTAGGTGATTAATACCGATTAGTAATTTCATCGCCCTCATTCATTTTCTCTAAATTAATATTTATCAATCTGATACAAAATAATAAATTGCCCATGTATTCGATATTCAGTATAGTATGTGCGTATGTATTGTTTTTCTTCTAACTATACATATTTTATGCAAGCTATTACTGTCCTTTACACTAAGTAAGGATGTGCATTCTGCTGAGGAATTCTTGTCTTTTACTATGGTAATTATGATAACAAGGTGGGTTTTTTTCCCTCTATTCAATCAATGATCAATATCAAAATTAAGATCACGGTCTCCGATACATCGTCAACAACGCATACCGAAGAGACAAAATCCCAATTGGGAATCATGTTCTTATCACTATTAAGTATAAGAATGGATACTTAATGAATCGATTTTATACCTGAAAAAAAAAGAATCAGTTGCGAGTTGTATCATGTAAATGTACACAATCCAAGAGAACAAGGTGGAAAAAAAGTAAAGCAAATCAATACGTATTTGTTGTTTTGAAGTAGCAATTGTATCGTAGAAAAAAATTGTATATACCAGATAAGACTGTTCAAGATATGTACAGTATATCTTGTATAATCACGATATAATGATACTGCGTTATTTTTTTATGTTATTTTTTTATTATATAAATGCATTTTAAAATTAGAATATGTTAACTCGTTCTTCTTTTGACAAGCACATTTTTAGCAATTTATCGATATATTTATGTTAGAAGGATTTGTAGTAAAAAGGAAATGGTGAGCCTTGCAGTTGCATTTTTATTCATTTAAATGTTTAATTTCCAAAAAGAGAAAGAAGACTTACCAACGAACTTAAATGTTTTAATGGCCAAATCATCAAAAAGCAAATGTAAAAAAATGTCCTTGGTATATTTCAATAAATTTAATGAATTCTCTATCAGGTTGACAATTAAAGCCTGAAGCGTATCAAATCCAATATCAACATAAACGCATATTGATTAGAAATGAAAACATATGTTTAACTTAAATGCTATACTACTTAAAATTCTGCTCCATTTGCCTTTTTTATGTATTTTCAAAAGAATGAAAACCTAATTCAAAATAATAAATAAAATTGGAATATATATTAGCTCTTCCAAGGTACTCAAGTAATTTTAATAGTAAAATAAGCTAATTAACGAATAAACAAAAAAATAATGTAAAATCCTTAGCGATCAATCACTTGTTAATGAATGTGAAATTAAAAAGAACTAAATTTGGAGGAATTTTATCAAATTATTTCGTGATTTTCCAAGGGCACTTCAAAATGCATTAAGCTCAGTGACAGAATAGTTGAAAAAAATTAATTATCAAATTTACTTGTCAGAATCAGTTAATAAATATAGGGACAGCTTATAGATTTTGTCGGTTGCGTTGAATGGATTTTGCTATTAAACTGCAATAATGAATTATCAATTGAATTTTAAAGTTTATAGTATATTCAGTATAATTTAATTGCAATGATAAATTAACATATGTATTTTAAAAGTTATAAACAACCAAAATTTAATATTTTAAACTTATTAGACTTTAAAAAACAATTTAAGATAATATAAAAGTTGTACAAGTATCCAAAATCATTGAAGAAAAAACATTGGAAATTAATGTTTTTAAACCTATTTCAATTATTTTAGATATCGTTTTTACTTTTCTTTTCTTTTGAGAAAATTATTGCATGAACATGAACGGTTTTCTTTTAACAAATATATAGTTTCTGTTCAAAGAATCATTTTTTTAATTCACAAAAGCCAACTAAATTATTCAGTAAAATTCATAAACTAATTATTTTTCAACGCTAAATATTATGTACTTTTAAATTAATTATGGTTTTATATTGTAAGAACAATGGTGAGAAATTTCTAATTGCTTCAAAAAACAATAACTAATTTTTTAAAATAAATTTTATTCATATTAACTTTATACATGTTGGATTTTTTAACCCTAATGATAAACATGTATTTTCTTCACAGTGTTCTATACTGCAAAAACTAAAAAGGATATCCTGTTTTTATTTTCATTTAATTCAATGCTCCAACATATATCCATGATGTGAGTTCATAGCAAAACTCTAATGCAATAATTGTTAAAAAAAAGTGCATAATGTCAGTTAAAGTCATTGGGAGTGGTCTCCCTGAAACTTTTTTGCATACTCTTCATAAAAATCATATGTCCCTCTCTCCTTGAAAAATTGGGAACCTTGGATATGGCCATGAAGATCTTGCATCATTGGTGAGCAATGATTACAAAATGCAGGTATTCAGTGTAAATATGATATTTTTAATGAATCTATCAAGCGAATGCATATTTTATCGCCTTTCTTCCGTCCGAGTGAAACTAAAATCTGATTTGCAGCTACAGATACAGTCATAATATTACATACCGAATTTCCTTGCTTTAAATTTACATGTATTCGAATTTACAGACAGAGAAACTGACCCTTCGGCAAATTTTGCTAAAAATGTGATAAAAATATGTCTTTTAGATAGGAAGTTTGAGCACCAATTTTTCTGTATAAATCTGTACATTGGCTCTTTACATTTTACAGATATAGAGTTCATTTGTACTTGAACAGTAAACTGACGAACCCTCTTTGAATGGATTCTGATCGAAGTTGATAGAGATCTACAAATTTGAACTGAAGTTCTTATACCAGTCCATTTTATCCATCACATCATTTATCGAATATTGAATTCACAGACAAGCGGAAGAGAGATAAACATTAATTATATCTGTTTGTTCTAAAAGAAGTTTTTTCATATTTAACATGATTTGAAACATCAAATCTTGAGACAAAAATTCATCAAAATCTCGAGTTCGACTTTTTATTTTTCTCTATGCTACAAGGATTTTTTTTACATAATTTAAATATAGAATAATTTTTCTGTTTAAATAAAATGAGAAAAATGTTTTAGAAAACTATTTTTAAATATTTATAATTTTATTTGGCAAAAATACAAAGTTCATTCCATGTTTTATGTTTAATAAAAAGAATTCAAGAACACTACGAACTGTCATAAGAATTTCATGATCGAACAGTTTTCAAATTGGAATATTCATTTTGCAGTTGGTTGAATTCTCGAGGAGTCATGCCACACAAAGAATTAATTATATAACATAAACTACTGTTTATAACCAACAATCTCTAAGCTCACCCTATCTTACACTGTGCAATGGCATTGCATTTTTCTTATACGAAATCCATGAACAGAAAGTATTGTAATTGTCATGAAATTCGTATTTGTGATATTGACTAACTTCCATTTTTCACACTTTTTCATATTCAAAAAACATATTTTTGAAATTAGTCCATCCTTTCTGTGTCTATGCTCAAAAACACTTTGAATTAAACAAAAAATTTAATCTATGACTTTGCGCAAAATTGGTAGATTTCCAGTACAGCTCGAACAAAATATATTCAGATGAAATCTGTATGTGTGTCAAATCTGTTTATTCAAGTATCAGTCAAAACATAAATACAATTTATAAAAGTCTAGGTAGATGAAAATTCGAAACCAGATTTTAGAACTAACTTTTTCAAAATTCATTGAGCTCATTCCATGTATATTCTGTATACTAAATTTTGTTACAATCTTTTCATCTCTTGTAAGATGCTGTTTATACTGGAAATTTAATTATAACTATCCTGTATATGTGTTGCACATAACAGAAAATAAGAGAATGAAACCTAAAACAATCATATAACAAAGATGCAGATTAACTTTACCCAATTCTGCAAACATTTATTTCTTTAATAATATGTGGAATTATTAGGCTATTGTACACATAGGATTTTATTCTACTATAAATTATATCAGCCACCTTTGATTACCTTCTGGTACTTAGAAATTAATAAATGCTTTAATAATTTCCAAAAGTTTAATAAAAGGATACTTCGAAGTCGCCTTGGCATCATAAATCATAGCAGAAGCCAATTTTGATGTCCTTCTGATTCTGAGCGAATTAATTAATGTTTTAATAATTTTAAAAATTTTAATAAAGGGATATTTTGAGCATAAATATATTTAACATGGAAAAATAAGTCATAAATTTATACTTATAACTTCTACATGGGCAAAAAAATCAAGGGTGAATTTTTTTTAGAAATAAGGAAAATAATATGAATTTCGTGATCACAATATTGTAAAAGAGACCTTAAAAGTTTTTTAAGTGATCAAAAGTATGCAAAAAAAAATTATATGGGAGCTAAATCATTATTACTGAATAAATATGTTTTTGAATTTTAAGAGGATACAAAAAGCATTTTTGAACCATATTCATCAAACTATCATTTATTCAAAATATTTATATTTTCAATAGTTACGATTGATAAAAATGACAATAATACATCGAATTTTCAATTAATTAAAATATCAGTAAACCGTTTAAAGATTTTCAGCCCCTAAGTAGATATTTGTCAAATTGATAGCTTTAACCCTTGTGCTCTATATTGCCAGTATATATATATATATATATATATATATATATATATATATATATAGGACATCAACACACGTGCTCTTCTTTATTTGTAATACAACAATAAATTCAATGGATTCAGTTATTTTTAGTTAATTCAATGGCAGATGTTATTTCTTGTAGGTACCAAATACATTCACTATCAATACAATTATTGATAGTGATAGAGATAAATTCTTTAGTTAGAATTCTACTAGTCGTTCTGGAAAGCACTAACATGCCTGTAGCACTAATACATAAATACATACACTTTCGTTTTTATTAAAATGGATATAAATATAACAAAATAATGAGTGATATTAAATATCACACCTTCATATACAGTAT
>JAPMOQ010022482.1:102263-163875 GCA_026543055.1 Argiope trifasciata
AAAAAAACTGCAACAGTTTTTGTTAAATCACTTATAGTAACTCCTTATATCTTTTCTTATCTTCTTAATATTACTTATTAATTTTTGTTCTTTAACAATAATGCCCTTACATCTACATTCTTTGAGAATGAGTTTTAATAATTGAAGAAAAAATGGGAATTACAAAAGAACTTTGAGATTCTATAAAATTGATATCCTTAATTTTTTAATCTCGATGATGAAAAGTCAAATATGGAAGTAAAAAGACAAAATATTCTACTAAATTATTCGAGTATTTAAAATTATTTTTGTGCCTCGAACATTTTTTTAAAATTTAAACGTACATTGATGAGTATCATTTACATTTCTCTGATTTCTAATTTGGCAAAAACCTTCAGAACATCACTATTAATTTTACAGTCTAGAATTTTTAGAGATTCGTAAAATGATATTCGTAATTTTAAACATAATACAGACCCAATGCTAGCTTTGTGAATACAAGATGTAAAAAAATGAAGTTTTTATTGTTCGAACTTATTAATTGATTTTTATTAAAACACTGAAATTTTACTTTGAGAAGAATTTATCTTTCACATAATGTATTGCTGAAGCCTTCTCGGATCTAGGTTGTCAAGCTAGGATCCTGAAATGTTCGCAATCTACGATGCCATCTTTCTCATTATAAAAACATAAGAATTATTAAACTCGTTGATGCTTTTAAGGTAAAGAATCACTTTCGATACAATCATTCCGACTTGCTAAAAATTTTGCTTTGAAAGGTTCGGATTTACTTAGTCATGCTGTTTGCTTGACATACACGTATATATTTGTTTAAGGGAAAAATTATGATTTTTGTTCATAAAAGTACCTTATGAATAAAAATCACACGTGATAAAGAAATTTTGACTTTTTTTTTTTTTGCATCAACAAGAAAATTTTATTTAATAATATAATAAGCAAATTTGAGAATACTCTTAATATAAAACGCGTTTTTTTACAATGCCGTTGAGCATCTAGAAAATCCCAAGATAGTAGGATAATTTTCCTGTGACCATGAAAAAGTGACTTCAGAAAAATTTGTAGGTTATTTTATACATTATATATTCAGAAAAATTTGTAGGTTATTTCATTTATTATGTATTCAGAAAAATTGCATTATTTTTCTCATTTGCTAATTAATTATGTAAAGAAAAATCATTCATCTTTGTATATACCAGTAGAAACAAAATGCAATAATGATTATTTACTTGAAAACTGAAGAAGAATATCAATGATAAATATTTTAGAACTATTGAATGATTAATTCCAATTCTCATAGTGTTCTAATAATTATGATTTAATATAAAATTGACTTTTAGAAACAATTACCTACATCCTTTATAATTGAGATATAAGAGTAATTATGAATTTAGAGATTAATTAACATACTCAAGAAAGCCAATTCATTGTTTTCCTACACAGCGTGTTCACTAAAGTCTTTCTAATCTATCTTTAATATTAATTTCAAAACAACTACAGCTATTGGCACAAACCGGGTTTCTGAATATAATAAATTGACTACATGTCACACGGATAGATTCCTTATATCTCCACTTTGTACGAACAAGATATGAGGAGGAAGGGTCATCTACAAAATTCTATGTGCAACATCTACGTCTTCGATGTCGTGCGAAAAGAAGCCTCGAAGGCAATAGTACTAAAACTTAAACATGTAAAACGAGCACTTATTTAATTATTTTTGCAAATTTCAAGGCTCTTACACTTATAAAATAATTCTAAAAACTCTTACAGTCATAATAGCTTTAAAAATTGAAAGTAACACAATCGAGTTTATATTCATTGTCCAAAAGATTATCTTTTCTCGTGTTTTTGCAAGTTGTTATGTCACGTTTGAAAAATCATTACCATAGAAACGAGCAATTTACACGTTTTGTTCTTAGCATTAATGCATTCAAGGCGTGTTTCGAACCAAGGTGAAGATGCTTTACAATTTTGTCACTGATTTGGTGACTGTGACATTGTGTACGATATAGGAAAACTAACTACGTTGCTTGCTTCAGGTAGTGCTATAATCTATTTCTATATATAGCACATAACTACTTTACTATATATAGACACCAGATTTCAGACAAAAATTGTCGCCGTTATCAAGTTAATGAGAGGTAAAATTATTTTAGTAGAAAACCTGTTCAAGAAGTCGAATAAACCAAAGAACAGATAAATTTTAAGAATTTTCATTCGGAATTTCAGTCATCGGAAGTTTTCTTCATCAGATTCAATCAATTTAAGAACAGCTTATCGAAAATATTTTTCTTTTTTCTTTTCTTTAAATATAAATTCATTTACCCTGTGACTAATCACTGCTAAATGGAAAAATTGAGCAACCGACTGAGATTGTTTCTAGCGAAATTTAAAAGTACAAACATTTGACTATAATTTAACTTATTTCCTTTCCAAACAATATCTTTAAATTCAATGGTTTCAATGTTTTTCCTTACAAAATAAAACATGCAGTGATTCAATCAATCACGCATTTTAAACGAAACTATCACTTTCTATTGAATTTATGAATGATTCATACCTAGAAATAAACAGATAGTTTAAAAACATCAGATTCCATGTAGTTAATATTTATGAAGGGAATAATTTTCTAAACAAATTTAACAGAATATCCTTAGAACTTTTACAAACATTTCCTGTTATTTAAAATTGTTTTCAGCATTTAGTGCTATATTTTTAAAGAACAATAGAAAGACTTTAAAGCAACTCAAATCAAACAAATTGTTTTTAAAGGCATCCAGTAGAAAATAAGCCAATTAAATTCAAAAAAGTAAAAACTGAAAATAAGAAAGATGCAAAAAAGTCTAGCGAGGTTTTAAAATTTGAAAGTGAAACAGATGCAATTCGTAGATGTAAAAGCTTCAATTTTATTCCTATTTTGGAATAAAAGAAGCAAGACGATATAATTTTAACCAAAGTTTAAAAAATTCAGAAACACAATTTTTAAAAACTTTTTTTACTGGCAGTTCCGAAAAAATGTTGAGTTTAATTATTTTCTAATTTTTTTAATCTCTAACTCTTAGTTCCGTATGTTTAAAAAATATAAAAACTCAGATATTTTCTCTTTCGATATTTTGAAATAGATCACATGTTGAATACAGGTACAACCGCTTGTGTGATATCGAAGTTGATAAAAACTTCTGAAAATAATAAAAAAGAATAATAATCTGTTCATTTCATTTCTCTATAAAAAAACTAATAATAACACCGAAACATTAGGAAGTAAATGTCAAATTGATTATAACTTTATGTTTAAAAATGTGGAATAAATTAAATTAATAAACTCATTTCAAATTCAAAAATATTTAGGTAACTTTGAAGACATGAAGCATTTTAAATTTTAAAACACCGTGAAACATTTTTATTTTTCAACGAAATCTGTTTTTAAATCCCGAAATACCAAAATATAACATATGATTAAAATTGTAGTAAAAAAAATTTTATTCGTATTTTTAAAAAAAAATTAATTAGACTCTGTTAAGGAGTTTTATAGAGAGAAATAATGATTTGTTTACACAATAACTTCTTAACTTCAGCCTATTTAAACTTATTCAGTAACTAAAGGCAAGAAAAGCATTCTGACTTCTTAAAATAATTATTTATTAAGAATTTCGTCGTAATTTCTATCATACAACAGCAAATGTTGTTATACATGTGTAAAATTCAAAGCATGTGTTTAGTTTAAAACACTTTTATTTTTCATGGTAATTTTTTTGTTTTCACATCTCTAGACAAAAATTTCCCAACTATATTTAAAATAAATTTATAAAGTAATTTTAACATTAAATTTATCAGATATCGATCTTGTCACCAGATCATAACTCAAACTTACTGCATGTAATATTATTTAATCTTCACCTTTAAAACGAGAAGCTAATTTAATACAAGAAAAAAAAACATTAAAAAATTTAAAAATAAACGCTTTAATTCTAAATGTTTCTGTTGAAAGTATATTGACATTAGGCATTTATCTCTTCGGATGATAATCATTGCATAACTGAAAATTCTTTTAAACTGAAAATGCGATTAAAATATACTTAACCAGTTTTCCTTAAAGAGTAATATGAAATCATTATTTTTTAAAACTATAAGATTATGTAAATTTTGAAAACAAGATATGGTATTTTTCTAGAAGATTCAATTTAGGCAGATTAAAAAAAAGGCCACATAAGTAAAGCAGTAAAGTCACAGTTATTATTCAAAAGGATTAAGGTTTTTTTTTATTTCCTGAAGCATTTAGAAAAATTGTGCTATTGAATAGTGAAAACATCAAAATGTAATTCAACTATTTAGTAATAATAGAGATGGTAGGATTTTCTGGTAATGTGAAGGTCAAATGCAACGAAACTGGTTTTTCTTCAAGCGAATAGCATCGAAAGAAGGCAGGTGAAATAAATATTTTCAACATTGATAAAAAAAATCTACATAAAATATTTCTATTTAATGTTGCAATGCTTTATTGAAACCACTGCGTATAAGGAACTATACTATTTATAATTCTTTTTTTTTTTTGGCTTAATATTGGAAACACATCAAAAGTAGAAAAAAATATTAGATTAAATCAAGATTAATATTTAAAAAGATTCCTGATAAGAATGCTTAACAGCGTTTTCATGACTCAAGAGGTGGTTTTTAGTATGAAGAACAAGATCTGCTGACGTCATCCTGCAAGATCCCGGAGATTAGAGAAATGTTAAGCTGAGGGTGGTGGTAGACGGAGGAGTCTCGAGGTAATTTCGTGCCCGTGAACTCATAATTGCAACATTTGGTATTCTATGACGCATCCAACACTTTCGTTAATAGCAAATGCCTTCTGACAAATCGTAATTGGGTTTCAAAAGAATGCACCTAAATACGAATGTCTGAAAATATCATCGGGAAAAAGAAGGAAGAACTTTTAACAGATTAACACTTTAAAGAGCTATTTTTTTCTAATCATGGCATATTCAATTATTTCTAGAATTGTAATTAACTTCGGAAAAGCGATGCATTTATCTTATTAGATGATTTTTATTTGATTAATTAATAATTAAGTTATGAATCAAGACACATTATTTTGTGCGAGATAAGGAATTGAAGCATCTAAGTTTCTGTTTTATTGAAACATTTGTCAGAACGAATGAGAACCCACATAACTTCATTCAAGAATTGATGAATTTGATGTTAAGCATTTTTCCCATGATCCTAGGAAGGATTAAACGGTTGTATTCCTTTTCCCTCTGTAGACGATCTAAAGATGTATGAGTCAATAATTAAATTTTATTTTATTCTTCATTCATACATTTTAGTGCTAGAATATTATCACTTTTTTCTTATTCAATTATTCTTATTTTTAAATTTAATGATAACAAGTTTCTTGTTTATATATTTTTAGTTAACTGGAAGTATTTACACTATTTAAATGACCATTAAAATTAATAAATGATGTGTTTTAAAAAATCAAAGCTTATTTCTTACATGAAAAGGAGAAACGAATAATTCTTTATTGTGCGGTAAATAGAAAAATATTTCTTCTTGTTAGTCCAAAAAAGCATATAAACAGGTCTTAACGTGTGAAGTAACTGCGGACTACTCAATTCATTTTTATCAATTTCCCACAATTTTATCTTTTTGGCATCCGTGTTTATTGATTTTAATACTGAATTTTACTACTGAAATTTTTATTCATTTTTCCTCTACATCATAAATTATACAGATACATAACAGCGAAAACAATTTTAAGATAAAAGGGAAGGGGGAAAATTGTCCAATGGCAAATTATATTTTTTATTATTTAGATGATAATTTGAGAATTTCAATGAGTTAGATGACAGTAGAGACATTTTTATCAAATATTATAGCATTTTTTTATTTATTTAATATATTGTAATGCAGAATCTTATAGGATTTTAGTGTATAAAAATAAATAAAAAGATTACAAATTCAATGATAATGTTATTTCAAAGAATAAGTGATGTATTTATATAAAATAATTGATTCCAGAAAACAGTATTATTGGAAGGTAACTGATACATGAGGTATAAAAATATAATTATCATATTGAAATGGCCATTATTACGTAAGATTTTGTAGTAATTATATATATGACGCAATCACTTAAATTATAGTACAATAGTAAAATGATGATTCAATCATATGGCTCTAAGGCAAACCAATCAGAATTATCCTTTTTTCAAAAGTTGTATTTGAAATTTTAGTTTAATACTTCATATACATGAAAAACGTAAGTAATTCTTTTTCATTGATAAATTAATGTAAATTTATAATAATGTTTTGGTTTCAATTTTTACACTGAAAAGAAATGCGAAGATTGCTGAATTTTGAAAATTAAAACTTTGTCATTTTGACATAGATTTTCTTTTTTAAAAAGTGTTTAATTAACAACTTAAAAATACGTAATTTTTAAGTCAAATCCATTACATATCTAATTACATCGTAAGTGAGATATATATCAGAAAAAAGGAAGAAAAAAGCATAGACAAGAAAGACGCCCTTAAAATAACCGCAACACAAAGAGGTTATCTAAACAGACAATTACTCCTAACGAAAGTTGTCAGACGAAATTTTTTCGTTGCCAGTTTTCTTCTCGAAGAACGAGGAAGAAGAAAAAGCTTAAGAAAAGAATGAAGTCATCAGGTAAAAATGAAAAAAATTAGTCAGTATTTCACTTTTAAAATAATTCGTGCGTCACTGATGAAAAATATGACAGCAGTGGGGATAATCCAATGCAAGCTAGACGCTTCCATAAAAAAAGCAGATAGAAAAAAAGTCGACCTTAATCTTAAAGCAGATGATGGCTCGGCGGTTCCATGGTTGGCTAAACACAGAAGAATGAATGACCTGTCGTCTCAAAGATAAATTGAATGCAGACAACGAAACTGAAAATCAATTTGACCTATGGAGCAAAAACTCTATATGAAATGTTCAAATCAGTGGAACAAAATTTATTTATTATTTCCAATTTTAAGATATACCGGTGCAGATCAATACAGTGACAATAAAAGTTTGACCTAAAAGAACTATTGATGTTTGCTGAAAAACAATGAGATTTACTACTTTAGAAAATTCCAGGAGATTTATAGCATTCTCAGAATAATTCGTATGAGCAGTCTAGAAACTATCTTAGTTCACACAATCAGACAGGCTCTTGTAATTCAAGTTAATATAATTAAAAACAACATATAAATAAAAGAGACATTCACTTATGTAATATGTCAGTCAGACTAAACCTTCTATTATTCACGTTTTATGCTTCATTTAGTAAATCTACATAAATGAAAATGCAAAAAAAGGTTAAGTTGAAGTTGATATTGATTGATTTCTAAAAGCCATTAATTATCATATATTTAACCGAATGTTTATCATTCTTTTTTGTAATTCGCAGAATAATTCGTTTGAGTATCTCAAAACTACCTTAGTTTTCACAATAAGACGTACTCATCTAATTCAAGTAAATAAAATTAAAAACAACAAATATCTAAAATATTATTCCAATTTTATAACATTTCAACTTAAAATCATCCATTTCTTATCTTTCAAGCTTCATTTAGTTAATCGATATGAGTAAATATGTAAGAAAGATTATGATAAAGTTGATATTTATTTCTTCCTTATAAAATTAGTTAGCAAATTTTTAAGATAATTTTTTTCTGTAATTCATAGAATAATTCATATTAACAATCACAAAACTATCATGGTTCTCACTATCAGATATGATCTTCTAATTCAAATAAATATAATTAAAAAAATAATAAATAAAAGAGACTTTCAGTTAAATAATATTTCAAACTAAATCATTTATCATTCATCTTTCAAGCTACTTTTATTAAAATTTACATAACTGAAAATACAAGTAAGATTTTCTTAAAGCTGTTACTGATAGTTTCCAAATAAAAACAATTAATTTAACAAGTAATTAACAATTAATAAAACAATTAATCTTTGATAGATTATTTAGTATTATTTTAATCAAAATATTTCTTATTAAAATGTATTTTATTTTATTAATTGTTATAACTATTCAATTATTATTCGAATACTAAGTTATTTATTAATTCATTATTAATTTGACAATCACAGGAAATATATATAATTTCCAGAATAATTCGCTTGAGTAGTCTGGAAACAATTTTAGTTCTCACAATTATACATAGTATTTTAATCCAAGTAAATAAAATTAAAACAAAAAAAAAACAATTTTAAAAACCTCTATGTTATATAATATTTCATACACCATCTATAATTCATCTTTAAAGCTACATTTTGCAAATCTTTATTAATGAAAATACAAGAAAGCTTAAAGTGGATACATATTGTTGTTTAATAACAATCAGTATCAACTTTAAAATTAATCTTTAATTTGATTAATATATTTTTAACATTCTATCACTCAAATCATTTCTATTCTCTACCAAAATATAATATTGTAAATTTTTTGATTAATCGTTAAAATTATTAATTTATTATTCAAGGTATTAATTATACAAAATTAATTCACTATTAATTAAATTAATACATTGAATTATATAATTATCTCAATCATTCTTATGAGGAGTCTCTAAATCAACCAACTTAATTTGCTTTAGTCAGACTTTCTTCTTTTAAATCAAGAAAATGTAAATACAGCAAATAACTATATATATAAAACTATATATAATATAATATTTTACAAAACACCGTCTGTGTTTGATCATGTATAAATTGTTGTGTAAATTGTGTTGTATAAATTTGTTTAAAAAATGTTACTTAAAGAAAAGAAAAATTAAATTAAAATTGATTCTAAGATCTTTCCATATTAATTAACAAATCATTCATTAATTGTTCCAAATTTCTTTAGTAAAAGTTTTTCTATGCTCTACTAAAATAGTAGTAAACAAAAAAAATTGGAAAAAATTGGCTAATTATTGATATATTATTCAAATATTCAGAATTGATTAATTATTTATTTAATTAATTATTCAAAAACAGAAATGATGATGGAAATAAGAATTACTGAATAGGATACAATTAATTAAATTGTTCCAGAAAATAATAACTACTTATTTAACTGTATTTGTCATTTATTAATGAAGTATACATAAATAATTTGTAAATAAATAACTAATACATAAATGAATGAAAGCCAATTTGATAACCAAATTTCTTGATGTTGTTACAATGTAATAAAAATTATCTGTTTTCTTTATTACAAATTGAAACCGGTGTAATTTAAATGCTTTTTACGTTCTATGATATTTTATTCTTGCTTTGATAATGAGGGGTAATTAATGATAATTTACGTTCTTTTCTTGATTCATACAGATTTTGTACAAATGATGAGCTCGATTTTGAAAAACGTATTTCCAAAACTACGGAACATATTATAATAAATGATACATGAATTTAAAGAAAAATATACCAAGTGTTCTTATCAGTCTCAATATGTGCGATGACCCTATTGTTACACAATATTCGTTCAATCTGAAATCTAGTTCGTCCCAAACATTTAACAGCATTTTGTTTTGTCTGTTATATTTGACATAAACCCACAAAAAGAAATCATTGAGATAAAACACTGTGCTACCAATGCCGAAAACACCGCCAGAATTTAATAGATTTCATTTGTGCAGTACTCAGAACCATTGACAGAGTAATGTTAGAAAACGTTTCGAAAGAAATGAATTACAGATTGGACGCATATCATGTAATAAGATGGTCACAATTAGAAACGAATATACAGTAAAAGCTCTTTATTCGCGGGGTATATGTTCCATAGATATGCCACGAATACAGAAACCGTGAATACGAAATGGCAATTTATATAGGATCATAGGGGATACGTTCCTAGGTGACAAAATAAAATATATATATAAAATCCATTTAACTGAAATTTTTGAGCATTTTGATTAATTATCTTAAGGCTTAGGCAATGGTTTGAAGAATTTTGTCATTTTCTCTTGCTTGACAGTTTTTAAAAGTTCCTTCTATTCAGACTGATACGCAGCAGTCCCATTAGCAATTTGCCTCTTAAAAATAAGACTTCTTTCCGTAGACTGATCAATGTTCATAAAGAAATCGCAAAGCTCATTTGCCACTCTTAAACCTTCACTAAGATTTTTCAAATTAAATGTCACGTTTCCACTGCTTGTTGAAGCCGCTTCAATGGGCTGTGAATTTAATATTTCTTCCAAGTCGGTTTCAGTCAGATCTTCATTTTGCGATCCAAGCATTTCCTGAATGTCACTTAATTCTATCTGTCCGAACTCATCTCGCCCTATCCCATTCGCGATTTCGGCTATGTTTGCAATTTGCATTTAACAACATACATTATACTAAGTTGTAATAAGATCTATTTTACTTTTTTTATTTGTTCATTTTACGGCATTTACAAAGGATATCTGGTTGGATACCTATTGGAACCCTTTTATTATTATGTATGTACTTATTAGATCCGCGAATAAAGAAATTTTTATCCGCCAATATAGGAATTGGGTTGCATTTTTTTAATCCGCGAATAGTGAAAACGCGAATGATGGGCGCGCGAATAAGGAGCTTTTACTGTATACAACTTTAAACAACTTGGTATATTTATCTTTAAATTCATGTATCACTTATTGTAATATGTACAGTAGTTTCGAAAACATGAATTTTTAAAATCGGATCCGTCATTTATACTCACCCTGTATTATATCTGACAGATTCAAGGAATTAGTGAATTCCTTGAATTAACGAATTTAAGAATCGCAAAAATATACCAAATTATCATACTTTCTGAATGAAAGAAAATGAAAATCTAGTTCGAAAATTTAAATAAATATTTCATACAATCATAATATCATGTAGTATAGCTTTTTAATAGCCTCATCAGGGATAGAAAAATATTTCAACTTACAATGTTTCTGATAAAATAATAAAATGAAATATTTTGTTTTATTTTCTGATAAATTTTATTATTTATACTCCTTTCATTCTGATTAACATTTTCATTTTAATGAAATGAAATTCGTAAGGTTAAAATTCAAAGTATTTTAGAAAATTTAATGTAATAATAATATAAGATCACAATTTTTTTATCGTTCTAAGAATTAGCAATAAAATAAAGAAGAAAATTTATAAATCATTCACTTTTTCCATATAATTAAACAAGAATATTTAAAGCCAAAATTAGTAATTCCAGTTAAAAGATAGGAATTTTCAAACCCCTATTTTTCCCAACCAAATCGCACGTTTAAATTCATTCTTTATCGTATTTGTACTATAGGATTGTTCAATGAAATCTAATTTATTATGAACACCTTTCAGCAATAAAATAAAACAAAAAAATCCAGCAATACAAAAAGTAAAGCTCTTTATTCTTGTATTGTACCCAATGTAAAGATACGATATATTTATTATAAATACATTGTAAAGCTGCTTTAGAGACATAGTTCAATATTTATGAAGCTGTTTAACTTTCACAAGCATCGGATTAAATTTCTAAACTATACAGATACATATAGTTTATTGGAAGTAATAAATATTAAGTTGTAGTTATTATAATTGCTTTTATTTATAAAAAACTAATAATTTATATTGAATTTATTTATTGTATCTTACACTGAATGAGGTTACTATTCACACAATCATAAAAATAAACAAAAAAGCTTTCATAATTCTTTCAAATGCAAAATTTGTGGTTTCTTTGAGTTTAAAGTAATCGTAACGATTATTCAATTTAATTAAGTCTAAACCACAAGTCACCTCATAACTTCCAAACGAGGTTACATCTGATTTATGATATAATTAAAAGGAAATTAGACTAGAGTTAATAAATCATTAAAAAAATCAAAACAGCTATTGAAAGTTAATAGCTACAGATTTTTTTGGTTTATTGTGATGAAACATTTCTATAAAGTTCAAGTTTTATTTCAAAAGTCGTGACGAAGTAATGGAATTATTAAAAATTACGATCATATTCCATTCATACAAAGTATCTGAAAAGTGAATTTCTTAACATACAAACGAATTCAAGGCTTTTCTTTTAATCTGAAGAAAATATGCAATGAGAAAATAAAAGGAAAAAACTGCTCAAGATCTTTGAATATTTAAGAAATAAAGTAGAGATTCGAGTTAATAGATACAATATTTATTTTCAACTTCAGCTATTAGTTCATACTCTCATAATGTATATTTATTTATATATCTTGTTCAAATTTGTAATGTAACTTTTTGGATATTTGAAAAATAATAGCAGAGATTCGAGTATATTACTACAATATTTGTTTATATTATGTTGAAATTTTTTTCATGTTTATCTGAAAAGTATGACAGACAAAAGAAAATGTTCTTAATTATTTAATTTATATAAAATATTTGAAAAGGGACTTCCTTAAGATACAAACGAATCGAATGTTTTTTTTTTTTTTTCAATCTGATGAAAATATTCAATGAGAAAATGAAAGAAAATACATTTAAGGTCTTTGAATCTATAAGAATGTTTAAGTAGAGATTGAAAATTAACAGCAGTTGTATATTTTGTTGAACATTTCGGTAAATAAATAAGTAAAATTTCCTAAAATTACTTATATATATATATGTATGTAAACTGCAATTTTGCAAATCAATGCAATTTTTTTAAGATGAAAATATTTTGAAAAAAAGTTTAAAAAGAAAAGGAAAACCCTTTGAAGCTTATTAAATTGCTTGTTTGTGCTAATCGTTGTTTTCAAAATAATTCTATGCTTGCCTTGTAAGTAATCCTATAATTATTTAGAAAACAACGATTGCAAGTTTGGATGAATTTATCTGAAGAATATTCCATTTCTTTTCTATTTCTATATATTTTCTTTTTATTTTTGTGGATATATTTATTTTGCTTAGGTCCATATTTCATATTTTGCTCAAAATATGTCCTCAGTAATGTATTTTTATATTCTCACTGATAAAAAAAATATATTAAGCCGCGGAAATTTTATGTAAAGTATTTGTTTCTACCATCTAAGTACAGCATTCAGAAAAAAAATTTATTGAAAGTTAAGATAAATAAATTTAATAAAAGCAGCTATTGAAAATATAAATCAACTAATGTAAAAAAAAAGTTTTTCTACATCATTACTTTTTTAACTTTTTCATTCCATATACTGTGATATCATGAAATCAATTTTTTAATCAAAATTTTTATCAAAAGGTGGATTTCCATAACTATTAAATCAAAATGTAATTACATTAATTATTAATTTGTATTGAAGCTCTCAAAATATTATATATAATGTATTTTCAATTATGATTAATAGTCCTAAGTTACCTGTATCTTCTGGTGGAGTTTTCTTTTATTTGAGACATTACTGGATGCAGAAATGTTTACTTCTGTTTGGAATGATTAGACTCAGAGCTTTTACTGTTGGGAACGACTGATTTATCTGAATATCAATAAAGCTAAGCAAAAATAAAAAACAATAATTATGAGATCTTATTTTATGCCGGAGTGTACAAATCTCAATATTAGATTTGCAATTTTCATTATTTTATATTTATGTTAATTCATTATGGACTCCAATCAAGAAATTTATTATTGCTGATATATTCTTCTAACATTTATAAGACATTTTTCTCTGTTAGTGGATCTCTACTTGCTTTAATACTGTTTTAAAGATTTGAGTTCTAGTGAACTTTTTTACTTCATAAGATTTTGGACCTTTATTATTTACTTTTAATATTACTATACAATCATATTTGAACAGCTCTACAAACATTTTTATTACTTTACTACACATTCTGCCAATATGCATGCTGTTTTCAACACAACTTTTATAGATTAATCTGTGACAATCAGATTTAAGATACTCTAAACAACCCGTTCTAGACCGGATCTAGATGAAAATAAATAAACGTCGACTACTTCAAAATAATTTATCAGGAAGTGAGTGAAAAATCGATTGTAAATATGTGATGGAAAGAAGTTAATTTTAAGGCTAATTAATAAAGTTTTACGGATAAAAAGGAAAAATGTCAAATAAAGTAAAAGCTTTTTAAAGAAAATCAAAACTAACAGCATAAAGAAATAAAAAAATTATAAATGCAGATTTTTAAAAAAACATTAATTATTAGCATTTATTATTTATCTTCCAGTGATTCAATATTATTTGAACACGTTAATATTTAATTGAATTTCAACAGATATAATTGATAAGTAAAACTGCAGCAAGTCACTTAAGCTTTCGCTGGTGATAGTAAATTTCAAAAACAAAGTAATTTATTTTTTACAGAGTAAAGTAAAAGAGCTTCCATTAAATAAATCGATTGGATATAATTTTATCACATTGTCTAACCTTCACTTTATAGCTCGAGATAAGTTGTAAATGAAGAGGTTATTTAATTCAGAAATCAGTCGTAAATAGGAATTAAAATGCCAACAATCTAACCTTCGAACTTATGACTTGAAATTGTCTCCTATGGGAGAAGGGAGATTGTGTACTCCCCTAATTTATTTCATTCAAACTAAATTAGATATAGAAATAGGTATTCTTTAATGAAACAAAATGATTATATTCTCTAAGAAATAAATTGAAGAAAAGTTACTTTTCATAAATTCTATTAAATCAATCCTTTTAAAATCAAACTATTTTCTTAAAATTTATATGTACTATTTACTATTGAGTTAAACTTAGTAGAAAGTCTTATGCTTTTATCTAAATGAATAATTATTATAAAATTAATTTAAATACTGTAATAATAAAATGTAAACAAGACGAAATATTCGCAAATAAGTATACAAATAACCATAAAACAGTAATTGCTTTTCAGACCAATATGCCATTTACTAATGAGTAAAGTTAGGAAGGACATTTGCCTTTATCTAAAGCAATAATTATTATAAAATTAATTTTAACTTTTTAATAAGAAAATGTTTATAGAACTTCTAGAAATTTTACGAAACCAAGTTTAAGGAAAAGAAAATTCGCCGATGTCAATAACAATCAAACTATAATTATTTACCAGACCACTTCAGATGTTGAATATTTTAAAGATTATGGCAAATATTTTATTGTACTAATACATTAACTTATAAATAAAGCTAATTATATTATGTTTGGAGAAATCTTTTTTTACGTATCGAAAGAAAATCTCAAATATCAATAGAACAGAGCTATAAAAATATACCAAATAGGACGAGTTTGAAACAATTGTAACAGAAACGATTTTCAGATAAATAATATGCAAGTCATATGATAAAACCGGTAAAACAGGATAAAAGCTTCGATGAAAATTGAAATTGTTGTCAACATCCACCAAACGAAAAATAAAACGTAACTTGATTAAAAGTTCAATGTCAAGACCATTTTACTTGTTGATCTCTTAGTGCAAATATTCCAACTTTAATGCGTAGAAACTTCACGGTTTTTTCAATAATAATTTGAAGACAAATTTTCAAATCTTTTTGGAGATTGACTCTCTATCTTCGTTCACTGAGACAAAAATGTAAAAGATATGCTTTGAAGCGTAGTTCACTTTAATTGATATAACTGTGGACTAAACTGTATATTAGAATAGCAGAATGTAATAAATATGCTGATTGCCATTTAGGTCTAAATTTTCCAAGAGATATTGTTTGTTCATGAATTGTAACTATCTTTAATATAAAAATTCTGTTTTCTGCATTCTCACAAAAATAAATCCAGTGGAACAAATTCAAAAATATGGAACGTCAATATTTCAGTATTTTTAATCATCGGTTTAGCAGAATTCCATTAAAATTTATAACGATCATGGAAGTGTTTAAAAATAATACAAACATATTTTACATTCTCAAACAACTTTAAAATAAATGAACTACTGAAAACTTAGAGTAAGTTGAAGTAGATATTTTTAGTCACTTCAGTCTTGCAGAAGAAATAATTAATTCGTAAGTTAAATAACTGCTCTAACACAATAAATAAATGATAAATTTTGTCATACATGGATTATCAATCGCCGAGTAACTGGAATGAAGACAACTCTTCAATCCATCAATTATGGAAAAAAAAAGTTTGTAACTGTAAAGATAAGAAAAAAACATTTATTTATTTATTAGAGTCAAGAGACTACCTATCTAGTGATTTGGCATATTCTTACATTAATTTAAATTTTTAAATTTTGATATATGTTATAAAATATTTTCGAAATGGTTGTGACACCACCCATGTAAATTTTCTTTAAATAATTAATATGTTATAAAGATTCGAATTATTTATCTACTTCTTTAATATTTATTTTCCATCATTCCATCATATGTTTTTCTTAATATTTAATGTGCGATATAATTTCTTTGTCTTTTTTTCAGTCTGTACAAGTCTATTTTTATGATTTTATGTCTTATATAAAGTTGAACTTTATGTTAAAATAAAAATACTAAATTATGTTTTCATTTTCTTTTCTAACCATGCATCTCCAGTCAGTTTATACTATAGAGTTAAGAAATTTTTGTTACGGATCTTCGACATCAAATAAAATTACAAAATATTTGCAACATAAAATTTAAAAGTTATTTTTTGTTAAAAGAAGCCAACCTTGGCATGCAGATTTACGTCATTGCATACCATTAGTCGCAAATCTTCACTTATTTTCAGAGGTGAATAATAGTTAATTTGAAAAGCTGACGTCAAGAAAATAAATTTAAACATGTTTGAACAAATTAAGAAATTTTATCCTAGCAAGCAAGTTTCTGCTGATGAAACATCCCAAAGATTTACATCCATAGACAATAAACATAGTTTTCTTCAATAAATTTCAAATCCTTCTTCAATAAATGTGTATATTTTACATCGAAGTTGGATGAAATAGATTTTTAAACAGAATAAGTTTGAAAAAGTATTTTAGATAAAAATAAAAATTTATAGATTGTCTAGCTAAAATATATAGTAGAAGTTGATAATCGTACCATTCTTTGTACTTAAGAACACTTAATTATAAGTGGTACTTTTTATCCATTTCTGGTGAAAGCAATACAAGCCAAAATTCATCATTTAACTTAGTCATGTTACTCACAAATGAATAGACAGAATATCTTCAAGCATAAGTACATTTTCCAGATACTTCTTAAACTGGAAAATAAATTAGACGTTTGAAATTAAATTTCATTTTTCACCCGTGATCACAAATCAAGCTCTTTTACGCTCACGAAAAAGGAATGATTTTTAATGTATTTCGGGAAAATGAAATTCGTACCAAATATAAGAAACTATGCACAATCCATTGGAGGTTCCCTTGTCGTTTTTGTTTGTGTGGTACTTAAACTAAAAAAGTGATTACTGTATAATTAATTATATATATTTCAATAAAACGATATAAAAAGTTACCATGTTTTCAAACCGATATTTGTCAGCTTTAAATAGTAGCTTAAACATTTGCCAGTCGTAAACTATTGTAACTACATTATTATACGTTGAAAATTTATATCACTTGCAGATTTATTAAGTAACTATACATGTATAACGATTTTATTTTGCTAACAATAATTTTCAGTTGTAAAAAAATGACGAGTTCCAGAATTATGTTTACCCATCTTTCATTAGCTAGTTCATGTTAAAATTAACTTAAGATTATTTCAAGAGAATTTAAAGAGAAATAAGATTTAATTTTCAGAAAAGATTGAAATTCAATAAAAATTAAAATGTTTAATCTAAAATTCATCAGTTATTTTGTTTCAAACCCTTCAAATAAAAATTCAATTAGACAAAAGAAATAGCTGCAAACGAATTAACATACAAGAAAGGGAAAAAATAGCAAAAAATATAGAATGTTATTATTCCGTTCATATTTATAAATTCTATTGAAACTGATTAAATTCCGATTCAGTTCAAATTCCTATAGGTTGATTCATTGTTTCATTAATCAGACCCCCGAGAATGCGTTTTTAATTGTTTCGGGCTTTTAAATTTGGTCGGTTTTGTCTTTTAACTATTAATTCTAGCATTATATTTTAACGATTATTTACATTCATGGTACTAATAGCGTAAATAAGCATTATTGTTTTTAAAAAAGGAAGGAAAATATATAGCTAAATAAATAAATAAAAAACATGCTTCAAAAAATTAATTAAAGGAATGAAAATATTTAAACTAAAAGTGCAGATTTGAACAATTAATGATAATTAAGCAAAGAGGATGTAAAATAAACCCTGTTGTTCTGTTCGGGTCTATTTGACACGAAATAAAATGTAAACCATCGTAAAAGCATTTGGTAAAGGGATATTTTCATGAAATATGTTGACATCTTTGGCAAATAATTTAAATGTGTATTCCTAGAGGGACTTAGGTTTATTCTTATTTAGAAGAAATATTTTTCAATTTATACCTTAAGTATAGTTTGGGTCAATATCACCTCATGGGAGAAAATCATTAATTTTTTTTAATCATGGATATTTACTTTTGTTTAAAATAATTCAAAATAAAAGAATAACAATGGTTTCTATTATTTACCCGTTTTTGAAACCTCTTTCGCAAACGTGTGTGTTTGGTCACATGACAAGAAAACGCGTGCAAAGTCCAGAAGTACGATCGACAAGGGATCAAATTTTTTGCTCTTATTGTAACGTTTCTTTTTCCATACTGTGTTTCATTTTCTGATATACTGTAAAAGAGTTTTGCCTGTGAATGTGAGAGAAAAACTAATAATTGCATTAATTTCAATCACACTGATATATCTAAACTAATAGAAGCTTCTGACACTGAAGAAGTACCCAAGTACAAAAATCATGCAAGTTATGAAATTGAGAGTGGAAGTTCTGACAACCATTTTGATAATGATTTTCAACAAATGAACTGTAAGGACAGTAATCAGTACAACAATCGCGATAAATAGAACTTGGATCAGCAGCCACATTCTTTACAGTCACCAGTTTCTATTATAAAAACTACTCCAGCGGGTCATAAGATATGTAATAGCAAGGATAACAGACGTAATAAGTGCATTTGAGATAGTATTCAATTCTATATTTGAAAATGAAGTCATAAAATTGGCTAATATTGTAGGAGAAAAAGTTTATGGAAAAAAGAAGGAACAAATCATAAATAAAAATATTCCAAGTATATACTTGATTTGTACTTTTAGCTGGTGTTTATAACTGGCAGAAATATATTTCGTGTCCTCGAAATATCCCTCGAAACATTTTGCACCATATCGAGAGTTATTTATTTTGATAATAAATCCATTCGTCAAGAAAGAACAAATTTCGATAAATTAGCTATAGCGCGAGATTTGGTAAGGTGGATAAATATTCTGCCAAAATTGAATAATCCAAAAGAAAATATTACTGTAGAATCAAAATTAGTAGCATTTCGTAGCCGATGTCCTTTGAAACAGTATGTACTAAGTCATTTAAATGTGAGATCAAAATATAAACTTTATGTGACAGTAAAACTTCATATATATTAAAAACATAAATTTACATTGTAAAACGTACCATCAGGATTTATTAAGAATACTCATTGCATGTCACATATACAAGATGCAATATCTGCACATCAAATAGACAACAAAACTAATATGTAATTCTGCAACTGTAAGAATCACATTTACAAATCTCATGTTAAATATTATGTCTAATTGTAAATAAAAATATTGATTTCAAGTACTTTTCTGTTATTTTTATAGCTGCTTTATATTCTTAGATCTATATAGTACTATTGTTTAAATAATTTCTTGTTCAACTTGTCAATTATAGTAAGAAAGGATAGTTTACTGAGTCGGGTCATATTGACTCTAACGCTACATACATGAAGTAAATACGAACAGAACAACAGGGTTAAGTACAGAGAAAAAAAATTTAATGTAAAGTAAGTCAACTATAATTGAATGAAACAAATATACGGAAATGGGAACTCAAAAATTACAAAAAGGCGGAAACTGACAAATTGAAATAATAAAAAAATTCTTGTAAAAGAAAAAAAAACTTTGTTTGAATTATGGAATACCCTCGGAAACATAACAATACCGTAAACGTCGTTATTCGATGTCACGACGTTACAGTCGTGACCCTCATAAGGTCGGTCTTTTTCATTATAGAGAAAAATAAGTCATTGGCTTGAAAAGAAGGTTTTCTTTTTATAAAATCAGTGACTTGTTTGCCTAGACTAAAAAACTTCAATTGTTGGCAAACAGCAATTATTTCTGCTGTAGTCAAATATCTTCACAGTAGTTAATGTATTTGCGAATCTTTAACAATAAGATCATACGAACTGTCAGTGCGTAAACAACACTAACATTTTTTATTAATTTAATATGTACGAACTCAAAATTTCTAGTGAGAAAAAAGTTGTTTTGGAAGAGTTCTTTAATTTATATATTTACAATTATATTGAAATAATTTCTTAATGAAGAGTCATTACCTAGACGAGGAAATAAATGTAAAGTTTGAAAAAATACTGTAATGTTAGAATTTTTTTTCAATGAGATTTTTCAGCCTAAATTACAAATTAAATTCAGCAATTAAACTACTGCTATATTTTCAGAATAATTAATGCATGTTTGCCAAACTTCAGTAATGGGATCAAAATAAATCAAATCTGCTTGGGATCAAATTTGGTTTAATTAGCATGTAAACCAAACAAATCAAACTCAAAATTCCTTTATAGAAAAAAAGCAGCATTCCTTAATGCGTTAATATATATTATACTGAAATGTTTTCTGATTGATCCGTCATTATCTTGAAAAGGAAACAGATGTAAACAACATAAATCTTTTTTATCCTTTTTGTTGAATTCTGCGAAAATAAATCTAAAAATTTACAATTTATTTTTCAATTTTGTCGTTTTTATTTTTAAAAAGGAACATTATAGTATATAATTTTCTAAAAATCAAGTAAATTTTCAATTAATATAATTTACGTTTTAATACTTTATTGTAAATATCTCTTTGGCCTTAATTTTATGAAGAAATTGTAAAACTTAAATAAATATTAATAATAACTTTTATATTATGCTATGCTTAAAATAATTCTTTCAGATCTATACAGTTTTTGCTTAACACATGAAAAATAATTATATCGTACAGATGTGAATGTAATTATATCGTACAGAATGGAAAAATATATATTACTTACTCGAATTATTATAAAAATGATTTTTTTATTCCTTTAGGAATTTATATTAAAACAAATTTATTACAAACTATTATTTTAATGTTTCTTTTAAAAGTTCCAACCTCGGTCAACTTTTTAATTATGTATATTATTTTAAATTTAACTACTGCTGTGTCATGAAATGCATTTTATATAAAATCTGAATTAATCTGAATTCTATTTGGATATTAATTTTATCTGATAAATAGCACTTTTAAAATTATTAACGAAGAAGATAAAACAAATCATATTATTCAAAAAAAAAATAGTTAATATCATAAATGTTTGGTAAAAATTAGAATAACCGAATTCTGAAGAAAACATTGCATCAGATTAACAATAAGATATGCCTACCCTCTTTGGAATAACTCCCAAACATTCGAAATGAATGATATCATTAAATAAAATGATAAATCATATTTCTGATAGATATATCAATAGATGCGTACAAAAAGCTTAAAAACAACAACTATAACATTTGTTAAATTTCATTATTGCAATTAGATTCAAGATTTAAAAACGTTTGTTTCACTACAAATTTTTTATTAATTATGTTAGCAGAAAAATTTTAAGGTGGTTCCATTTCGTTCACAAATACTCCTATAATATATAAACATAACCCCATACTATCATAATATACATCTATAATCACCAATATTTTATTTTATAACATATAATACCTTCATAATATATGATATATATTTTATACTTCATAATACACTAATATAGTTTCGCAAGCCGTAAAAATTCCGCTGAAAAAAAGATTAATTGATATCTAATATAAATCAATAAACATTGAGAAAAGATTTATGATCTGAGTAATTCTATATTTTATAGTAAAAATTATTCTATAGAAAATATTACAGCAGAAAATGTTTCAAGATGTTTGTATTCCAATCACCAAGCAGTAAGATTCACCTGAAAAAGAGTGATTGACATCTGACGTCACTTAAACGAAGCGCGAAGTAATGTGAATTCACATCCTGTTCCAATTTCCAAGTAATTTTATAAAGCAGGCAAGGTTATTTAATAAACGGAACTAGTTTTACGAATCCTCTAAACAACTTCAAATCAACAGTTATATCATAGATAGAAAATTTTATATACATTTTGACAGTCACTACATTTTTTAACAATATATATCAATATTTCTTTGCTTTTATCTATTAAAACACTTTTTAATACACAAAGACATTACAGCAAATTGTCTAGAAATTAATAAATGATCAGGGAAAATAATTACCTATAAATAAAATCCAAAGTTATCCACATTCTTTGTGTAGGTCCGAACACAGAAACGCGATCGCACCCGACTAACACATCCAATCGAGCGAGAACACCGCTCCATCGTAAACATCACTGAAATGCACCGGGACAACTATTCTACTCGATTCGCGCGCAACAGGCTTCTTACAATTCAACTCACCTAATATCTCGATTCGCTTCTGAGGAAAGAAAAAGCAACGATAATAACAACAAATAAATTGTACTTTTAACGATTAGAACAAAAACAAAAAGGCAGCGTCTCCTTAGGGTTACTGCTTCATGAGAAAGTATCGAGGCGAGCAATTTGGCGATGGTTTTCGTAATTATGCTTCGGTAAAAATAAATTGACTGCCAATGTTGATAATAAATTTTAACGTTTCAATTTATTTATTTTTTTAAATTTTGGGTAGTTCATTTCAAATAGTCATCACTTTATTTTTAAGATAATAATTTATGAAATAATACAATTAAATGAATGGAGAGTTAAGAATTTTAAATTAGTCGTTCAAGTCTTCCAAAATTGTTGTAGTTTGAAAATGCATATAGTTTTCATTAAAAGCTTTAAAAAATATATAGTGCGAATATTTCTTTAAATGATTGCCTAATCTGTATTTAAAATAAAATAAAATATTTCTCAACTTTGACCTTGAAAATTTAAAAAGACTCATTTGACTATACAAATAAAAAAATTTAAGAAATATTCATACACAATTCTTTTGGTCCAAAACGAAAAAATTAAATCTATTCATGATAATTTTACTTTCTGTTCGAACATGGTCTTCAAGTTTTTCAAGTTTGAATTTTTTATGCATGGAAGAAATAATTTAATTACTAACTTGAACTTTGCAAATGCTCTAAAACTTTTAAAATTTAACGTGAATAAATAAATTATGCTTATGAAAATGCTATAAATATATACATATGATGAACAAAATTATAAAAAGAACAAAAAATGTATTTAAAAATTATTATCATTCTTTAGCTTATAAAAAATGCTTAAACAGAATAAATAATTCATAATTCAAAAGATATTAGATATAAGACATTTATTAAAAATGTTATTCTATATATTTAATAAATAAAAATGACAGTGAAATGCAAAATTTCATTAAATAATTTAACCATTAATTACCTAAATTACTAACCTTTTGCATTAATTCATAATTACAAATTGGTACTTCGAATATTTTGTTTATTTACAAGTGAATAAGAAATTTATAAACTGAGTGGAAACAACTCATTTTACAATATTCAAATATTGTAAAATGAGAGGAAACAACTTTATTACATTCCAATGTTATAAAATGAGAGGAAATGCTTTCCTTACACTCCAGTGTTATTAAATGAGAGGAAATAACTTTATTACATTCAAAGGTTGCTGGATATTTTATTCTGGTTATTTGTTTGGTTTGCAACTTACACTTATACCATTATATTAGGCGTAGCCTAAAATGACCTCTTAGGTAATAAACTCCATCAGATAAATCAACCAGATTATTTAGAATTCTTTTTATACTAGTATAAAAAAACGAATAAAATTATATTGTTGGAGGAAAAAATCACAATTTCGGTAGATAATTTATCATTTTATATTTAATTATATATTTTTTTACTTCTGGTTTTATTACAGAGTTACAAAATAAAACAAAATCAACGGATGTTAGACGATAAATTTTATATTAGGTACTTAATATTATATTTCTTTCAAACAAGATTTTACAAGCACCATCTTTTCAAGTTTTAACAAATGGTAAATTTATGTCTACTGTTTCAATGAGAATTTCAATCAAATTCATTTTACAAACAAAAAACAATTGACAAACCAATGTTATCCTTTCTTCTTTTCTCAAAACAATATATTCTAGAGCCAATGTTAACTTCACGAATTATGGATGTATTATAAATTGTGAATCTTGAATATAATCATGATTTCCTTCGTGAACCAGACAAAATGGAAACGCAAAGGTCCATAAATATTCAGTATTCTATCCTCGCTCGGAAGGTCAACAAATAAAGTGAAAAGGTTATCGAAATCGTCATTGAAGTAATGATTTCCAACTTCATGCATATTACTGGTTCAATGCCTCTGAATATGAACATAGGTTAAAGTCAAAATGTTCTTATCGAATATGTGTTATGTTTCGAGGTTTCCGTTTTCGGCTTCTCATAAAATTTTTTGCCGACTAAAAGTAGGTCACAATCAGATCTTCAGTTTTTTATGGTGGTCAGTTTTGCCAGGTTATTGCATTTTTAGTAAAGTTGCATCTCAAAGGTGAAAATTATTTTGTAAATTAAATTACTTATTTTTGATTCGGAATGGAAATTTTGCAATAAAATATTTTCTTGTCGAACTGACTTTTTTTATATTTACTGAATTAATATAAAAGTTTCCTCATTAGTGGAGAAGTAAAAATAAATAAATATATTTCCTATTATTTAAAATAACTATTAATTAAATTAATTATTTAAAACTATTTGCTATTGTTTAAACATAACTTTTGCAGATTTTGGAACAAAGTAAAATACTCATAAAGAAAACAATCATTTACATAAAATTACTCATAAAGAAAATAATCATTTACTAAAGAAGATAGTAAATGATTTTCATCCTTCAATTACACTTTAGGTTAAAAAATTTTGATAATAATATCAGCCATAGAAAATGTTATATGTGTTCTATTTGGACTCTATTTGATTTAAATTTTTTCGAAGTAAAATATGACCTTAAATATTAATTTTTTTACTTGACTTCTGACTGAAAAAAGCGAAAATTTCTGTGTGGTGAAAGATATTATAAAATTTATTAATTATTAAGATATTAATTCTCTTGATTTCTCACTGAATTATTTAAGATTAATGGCTTTGTTTCTGAGTAATTAAATGTGTCATAAAATTTCTACCCTCAAATGTTCTGACGAAAAATATTTTGTATTCCAGAAAAATGAATAAAATCTGAAAATAATATGTAATTAGATCATCTAAAGTAATTTTGAATGAATTCATCAAAGCTCTGTAAAAATACTTAAATCGGAAGTTCACAGGCTCCGAATGGGAAAATAAAAAAACTGCCATCGAAGCGAATTTTTTTTAAAAGATCCCTATATTTCTCTTCACTTGGTCAACACGTGTAATGAAATCCTTATCGGAATCCGTTGTATATAAGCACTGGGAAAAATATTTTCCCGCTCTTATTAGCTTATCTTCATTTCTCTCTGACGTCATTTTTTATTAATATACTCATCGTTTCTGATTTTACATATATTATACCATCCGGGATAGAATAAAACAAAGTTAAAAATACAAAGTGTCTTCTGTTTATTTTGCCACGATTCGGGTTTCAAAAATTTATGCTTATATACATAATATAAAGTTTTTAAATGGATTCATTCTTTCTACATTAAATATCTTATATTATGACTTTAAGTAAATTCCCTATGATGTGCCATAGCAATATTTAAACATCATATAATTTCTTCAATGGAATTTCATCGCCATTTATTTTTTTACTAGAATCCAATTAATATTTTCACTTAAAAGTATATTCATTATTATTTATTAAAAATATCGTCGCTTAGAAAAGCATAGTACATGTGAAAGATTTTATAAAACATTTATAAAGCCCAATTGAAATCAAGAACAAAGTCGTTAGTAAAAAAGGATTTAATAATTTTGGCAGTCTGCAAAGTCTTCTCTGCAATAGGAATTTTCATTTCTTCTTAAAATTAAATTTCATTGAAATACCATTGATTAAATTAACTTCTGAATATTTTTAATATTTAAATTTATAATTAATACTTCTGAATATTATTAATATTAATACAAAACAACTTCGTCCGTAGTTGTTGCAGGTTTCGAAAGAGGTTTTCGTTACATTATATATAAAAAGAATGAAGCAATATGAGAAGAAACATAACCCTTTTTAATTTCATAAAGACAGATTTAATATAAAAAGATAATCAACAAAAAAGAAAAATAATTCAACGTTGAATCCTTTGACAACGGAAAAATGCGTCATATCCGGTCAGAAAAAAGAAAGAGAAAGCCTGTTTTATATTGTTGCTAACATTTTCTCTTAAATTGTCTATAAAATCTTACTTTAAACTTGATTTACGAGTTCACCTGTAATATTTCTTCGTAGTAAGTGTATGTTTAGATGAAATACACTTTCCCAGATTCTATTATTACCTTACATTCACAACAAAATGAAACAATGAAAACTGGCAAAAGAATTATTTTCACCAGTCACTTTCCTTTTCAATTTGCATTTTAAATCTATTTCTTTCTCACGGTCTAGATTTTGCTGTTTTTCTTTTCGTTCTTTAATTGCTGCAGAAGTTGTAAATTTTATCTCCGATGCCTAAGAAAGAATGATTTTTATTATTTATTTATTTATCTTTGAGAAATCATAATGCGGAAGTAACCGATTTGATTTGATTGTGTGTGAACATTTCTCTCGTACTGCTAGTTTGAAAATTAATGCAATTTGCGAAGCATTTAATGAGCAAAATATTTATTCTTCAAAAATAGCTTATTTGATATATATTAAGGTTAAAAATGAAATAGTAAGGAGCTATAGTTGTAATTAATATTCTAATTCCCCCCCCCCTATAAAAAACATTTAAAATGTTTTTTGAATAGTAAGAACATAAAAAAACAAGACAATTCGTTAAAAAATGTGTCCTTCAAATTTTAACATTTATATTTCAGAGTGCCAATTCAAAAATACTGTAACCTAAGCCGATGAAATTGCATTTGGTATTTTTTTATTACTGTTGTAAATATATTCAAAATTTTCGATAAAATCTCAAAAAGGGAAAATGACCTATCAAACCATAGGCTTACCAGCATAATAATACAAAAAAGCAATGAGTTAAATACATAAATTTTGACGTTTTTTTATCTTCTGAATGTAACATACATGCAAAAATCTAAATTGACAGGCTATCAGCATCTTAATAGGTTTGGTTCAAAATTTGAACGGATCTACATTGCTTACACGGGAATCAAATTTTATATACCCTTGTTCAATGTGTTTTTTATCTATTGTTTTCACTTGAAATCAAACAACTGAAATGACTTACTCTGAATGAAATTCGTTCAAAATTTGATGGAAATCTATAGATTTGATGTTAAGCTTATACTCCAAATTTTATATTTTTGATTCAATGTGTTTTTCTGGTTATGTTGATGTTTTTTATCTTCAAATAATCTGATATATATCAGATCAGCTCCGATAGGTTGTTGACTGACAAAAAATCTATAATAATAAATAATAAAGTCTACTTTAATCCATAATACTCATATGCAGGCAAAGCAGCAAAGCTAAACTTCAATCCTTGGAAATTGTCCGGAATGCTCCAGTCGTTTTGGCCATCAGAAGCTACTCACGTCCACATCTTTATGGTTCTGTTGACTTTTGTGGTTATTGTACCTACAAACTACTATGTCCGCTACCTAGCCTAGGGATAGCGCGTCTTCCCTTTGATCCAGGAGTCCCGGGTTCAAGACTTATTTCGGTCATGGTTGTTTTCGACCCTTTGTTCTAACTATGAGGGTGTGAAAGACCCCCATCCCCCTGTAAAAAGGGTTTGTGATAGCGAATGTGTCTGTCATTTTCATATGAGCTAAGAGTCTGACTTCGGCCCACGAAACTCAAGGACTTTTCCCTCATAAACTACTGCGCACTCAGCTTAAACAGCTGATAATTCATCAACAAGCTTGCAAAAACATCATACGAAACGACATCAAATTAATATAATTCCAAAATTTTATTTTTCGATCTGTAATCGATGCAAAATTTGGAGATTTATCAAAATCTCGAATTTTCTGTCATATTTTCTGCTTCTGTAGTTTTTATAAAATGTATGAATCCCCTTAGGCTGGAATTTCCCACGTGTTTAATATATAATTCCCATACTCATCTTTTATCTGTAGGTTTATTTATTTATTTTTAGCCCTGCTTATAGAAAGTGCATGAAATAGAAACTTATGTGATACACTGAAACAAGAAGTTTTTTCTAATCGTGACTAGAAGAACAAATGGAAGTATTATTCTAATCTGCATACAATTTGTAGGTGAGGCAGTTTAAAGCGTAGAGTTCTTTTTCTTTCTTTATTCTGTAGCAACAAGAGAAGCAGAAAAAAATTGAATTGACACCTTATGAAGAAAAGCGGAAAAATTCTGATCAAAAGAAATCACATCCAGTACTTTTATTTATTTTCTATTTTGACATTGACAAAGAACTTAAACAAGTCGGTTTTATGTTCTTTATTCAAGGTTACATAGTGCTCCACCCTATTTTCTTTATATCAAAATCTCTGAAACATAATAACTTGCGATATATAATCTTTACTCATAATATCAATTACTGTTTTTATAACGCTTTTTTAACAATTTAAACATAAAGAATGCTTGACAAATTCGATTTTATATTCTTAAGAAAAAGTAAATATTTTATCCAGTTCAGTAGAACATAAGAGTTAAATTTCTTTATTTTTTCAATATAATAATATATAATTTCTTCCATTAAAGCTAATGAATAATATGAAAAAATATTAACCTTCTATGCCTGTTAATTAAATGTTACAAATGTTATTATTGTTGATTCTTTGAAGGACGAAGGAAATAATCACATAAATAATTTTCCCTTAAATAAATAATTTTTCCAAAACATTTTATTATGAGATAGCCTTCCTCGTGGCCGAATGGTTTCAGATTCGAAATCCGATTCAACTAAAAATCTCCAGAATATACGGACCTGATGAACGTTAAATAGGACGTTGTGGGTCATACTTCGCCCCCTTAATCTAGTTTCCGAAGTTTGGAGCTCAGATGTTGCTCTCCTTGTCTGATCCAAATTCAAAATCATGAAGTCCACCCTAAAAAAACAGTGGTGTTGATTACAAACGAGACTTTGATATCGCTAAACTAAATTAAGCTTTCAACCCATAAACCATCATGAATGAGGGTCGAATTATCATGTCTCAAACTCAAATTAAATAAAATAGAAAAATTAAGTACAATTTTCGAACATCTCAAGTATGTTATGAATATGATGAATTATTAAATCAGTAAGAAAAACAATACATTTCAGGAATGCTATGAATTATCTAATCTAATTAGATAGTAAAGAGAGTCTTAACAAGTGAAATATTAATGATTTTTTTTTTTTGTATTATTAATTCTATTTGTGTGAATTGTTCTATTTTCTGTGCTTATTTTTCAAGTCAAAATAATAGCAATGTACTGATGAAATTTAAAAAGTGTGCTTTTTATTCCTTTTTGTATTGCAACTGTAAAAAATTCCGAATTCACGCTTTTGACGAATGCCTACAAGTTCGAAAAGTACACCTAGCCAGCATGTTAACCGCAATAAAAATAACTTTTAGTAATTAAGAAAAAAAGAAAGAAAGAAAAAGAAGAAGAAAAAAGAAAGAAGAAAAAATTATTAGTGTAATATCGCGCAGAATTTTTAAAAAATAAATTTATTTCAGTAAATAATGATTTTTAAAATAAACTACTTTCATTAACTTTTCAGAAAAAGAATTAAAAGTTTAATTAATTAAATAATTAATACTGTTTAGTCTAAACTTTATACTGTAATATGTTTTAAAAATATGAAATATTATTCCGAACTTTAATTTTAAACCCAAATGACATAAATGTTTTTCCCCGTTTGGAATTTTTTTCAATATATTCTTTGCATACAATTTGTTAAGAAAATTATCATGTAATTAAAAATAAAAATAATTTATTTCCACAAGTAGCCAAATAAGGCGATAAAATGATTTTTCTGTATCTCTCAAAAAAAGAAATTCCATACGATTGAACAAGATGGGTTTTCCTCCAACCTTGGGCGCATAGCCTACATACCTGCATAGACAGCGCTACCTATCGGTAATGAACAATACACCTGTAACACAGTTTCACTCGCTTTCAATAGCAACGTCATGCCTCGAAAATTCTCAAGTGATGTCCAATGGAATCTTGATAGCGAAATCTCATTTTCATTATATCTAAATTCAAAACTAAAAAGCATCTTTTCATCCAATGAATTTAGATTGCAAACGAATGTATTATTATTTTTATGCTTTCTAAAGACAAGTTCGAATTGTTATAATTCTTAGCTGATATCGAGGCTGGCTATTGTGAATGGAATATGTTTTGTTTATACCCAAAGCAGAAAGGGTATTTGTTATAAACATGTGTGGAAAAATAAGAATAAAAATGAAGTCAAGTGCAAATGGAATGGCGTTTAGTAATGACTGACCGAGTTTTATTAAATGAGTAGTTTGCTTTCATTTTCAAAAGAATCCTTTTTCTAAAGGGCTTATAAATTTTTGCTGTTTTCTAAAAGAATTAAAATTTAATATGACTGCATTCATCAATTTCTGATTCTAGGAGAATTAAATTTTAATATGACTCTATATCAATCAAACAACGTCAGATTTTAGGAAAATTAAGTTTTAATATGGCTATGCATTCATCAATGTCTGATCATTATCGGATCCTACGCAAATTCAATAAAATAAAAATGTAATCTTCAAAAAATCCTGTCTTCAGATTTTAATGAATTTTTATTTGTTAGACTTGTCAGAGTCCAAGCCATATGTAATCATAATTATATTAATTGAATGTAAATTTTAGAGTTCTCGAAAAATGCAAGTAATGTGATGGAGAAAATTTGTTATTTAATATCAAAATCCAAATTATTAATCTATTTCGAATCTTGGCTAAAATGGGTTATTTTTCGAATTGTTAAAACTGATTCTGCAAATCCAAATAAACACGACAATTCAGAAACATAAGAAGGCAGACAAATTAAATATGGCAAAAGTTCATCATATAAAAGTGTATTTCCTATCCAATTTTAAGACAAATTCATCAACAAATGAATTTTCCATTTATTTCTGAGAATGTGGATGTAGTGATTCAAAATCTCTTCAAGTAAAAAAAAAATTAGTATTGTTTTATATCAGAATTATAGGTTATAAAAAGTTTTATATCAAATGAGTACAAATAGTTTATGTGTTTATCCGAATATATATCTGACTAAATTCCTTATTGGTCTCGCTTAACACACAAACAGCTTTAATCAGCTGATAGAGCTCCTTTTTGCTCTAGAAGTAAGAAATTGCCAAGTAATTTTAACGTTTCTTCATATTTTTATAGAATTTCTTGATTTTAATCTTGACTGTTAACAATTTTTTTAACTGCTGATCACTGGATATGCGAACATTGTTGGCCAAAATCTTTGCGAAAATATTTTCAAGTTTTTAAAACAATTTGCTTTTACCACTTCATATAGACCTATATTAATTGTTGCCAGACACATCACAGCATTGCTCTACAGTTTCATTATTACACTTTAAGCACTTTTGGTTTTATTGTATTCTTTGAGAACTTTTATACAATTTTAGCTTTTAGTTTAACCATATGTATGGCGCAGTATATCCTTTTTGGGCTCTTGTGTCACTAGACAATGCAAACCAACCGAATATATATGTGATTTTAACAATTGAGGCTTCAGTGAGCTTGTGAAATGAAATTTAACTGATGATTTTTACACGAAATTGCATATCTGTAACAGCTTATAAAAAATCTTTTAAAGGAATATAAATATTGAGCTGAAAATAAATTCTAAATTTTTTTAATTATCAATGAAATCAAAAGTAAAAATTTCAAATGATGCTCAAGTTTATGAAAATTTAGAGGAATCATTAATCCAGATTATTTTTCTTATATTACCCTCAATCAGGAATAACACACCAAACCGCATTAACATCAAAACCACATTGAAGTAATGTAAATTTTGGGAACTCCCTGACCTCTTTATAACTTCCAAATCAAATTTTTCAAAATTATCTTTTTAAATATAAGCAATTTTGAGACCACAAATATTACGAAAATAAAAATGGTAAAAATTTAATCTTAGCCCACATTTGAGAAAGCTGATATCTATCAATATGTGATACGTAAAAAAATTATTTAAATTTAAAATAACTTTTTCAACTGAATGTTAAAAAATAAATTAAAAAATTTTAGTCCTATCTAATTATTTTGATGCAAAATTTGCTTTCGATTTGTGAGTCTCTCACTAAATAGGTAATTAAAAAAAGTAATTCCTAAACGCTTGCAAATTCTGGGAATTTAGAAAATCATAAGAAAGTTCTTCCAAAATTAGAAGATCATTGATTTTAATTAAATAAGGGATATTATTTAGTTAATTGATTATATTATAATAAATAAATTCGAGTAATCATCTCGTGTAAATCAAATAAAAACATTGGATTGAAAATACCCTTAAGATAATGGAAAAATCTTGAAATACTTTGGCACATTAAGTCAAGAGATTATTAGGGTCACTATTCCTAATTGATAATCCAGCACTGGTCCTAAATTAAAAAGAAAAGTTTTCATTGCTGAAATAAGCTTTGAACCGATTTGAAAATTGCATTTTTGCAATTATTACTTGTTTTATTTTTTTCAAAGGCTTTTTTTTGTAAATTGATATGTTATACATATTTTTAACTATAGATTACAGTTCTTTTCACCTAATAGTGAGTTTAAGTTTTAAATAGAGCATTGTCTCCGTATAAGCCTCTAGAAGAGTTTGGTTCAGACTGTGAGACGATACTTAGTTCTTATTCTTGTCACATCGATGAGCATAACAAAAGTCATACTCGAGAAAGGATTTGTGGCGGATCTCTCAATTTTGAGCCAGCAGTGTATTTCTAAACACGTAGATTTGGCAGTTGACTAGGACTACTAGTCAGAGAGGGTCACAAGCAGGCAAGATACTATCCATTTATAATCCAAATAATATCTGGACATTGAAGATGACCTGCATATTTTCAAAGATTTGGAAGAATGCAAGAAAATAAATGTATTTATGGAGAAATGGGTACGGTTTACCACTATTTCATAGAATTTATAGAGGTCTCAGAGTTAAGGAAAACCTGAAGATTGTCAACAATGATTTAAGTACAGTACTGATGGTACCAGGTAATTTCAAAACCCCGAAGGATATGATGTTAAAGATTGATAGTTTTATTCCAACTGTTTGAGAGAGTGCAGATGGGAAGAAAGAGAGATATTTACTACCCAGAAAGGAATGTTAGTTTAACTGTTCGGTCAATGTAAGGTTGGATAATACTTATTCAACAGTTGACTACAACAAATCCTGTCCATACTGCTACTTTCAGTGGTGGCGGGGTGGTTGATTGTATACAGGAAGAAGAATGGTCACAACTATGTCGATTAAAAATTAACTTGTTCAATTGCCTAATAAATAAGTTTGTAAAAATTATTAATTCTAAAAATCTGAAAATATTAGAATACTGAATATTTTATCAAATACACTTGATTAGATTCTTATTTGTTTCATTGTTTTCATTTAGTTTTAGAATATTTATAAATTTGTCACGTTAATATTATTTCGAAACCTGGATCTTGAGCAATATGGAGTCACGATAGATAAATAACACCAAATACCGCATCACACAGAGACTACACAGATTCGGTCTGCGGGACACGAATAAAATCTAAATGACCAGACCGACTCTATGGCATTGGAGGTCCTATCGACCATCACCAGAAAGGTGCAACGCTTCCTGATGGAAGTACGTTCCCTCATAAGTAGGGGGTAATCGATCTCCCCACAATTTCTGTTCAGTTGGCAAAAAACAACCACAATGCTGGAAACATTATATCCTCATATCTGAAGTGCTCTTCTGGAGGGAGAATGTCAAATACTGTATAATTTGGTGTATAAGTCAACAGTTTTTAAAGCTTTTTCTAAATCTAAATTATGGGAATAGGTTTATTTTGAAATCGTTGATTTTACAAAAAATGTAGGCATGCATTTTCATTAAACTAACGCAAATGACAAATTACTATCTCCAAATATAGAACTTTTTACTTCTTAAGTTTTTAGTTATTAGGCGTAAGAAATTAATTTGAAATGAAATGATTTATAGTTTTAACGAAAGAGATTTTTTTTATTTGCTAAATTTTCTTTTTATTGCTGATTTATTGCTTCGGATGAAGAATTTACAGTGAAATGCTGAGAAGACCTGATGTAAGTTTTTCGATAAAGCAATAATCTGTCATTTGAAATTGGTATCAAAAGGATTTCACTTCCCACTCAACTTTTAAGCCAAAAATAAAGTTACACAGAAAATAAGACTATCACAAAAGCTAAATATTCTATATACGGCAATAAATCAGTGGGAAATAAATATGCTACCTTGAAATAGAGCTACCAGGATTAAAACTATTGTTGTTTACGGTTGTCGAAATATTTTTTGTCGATTTTTTGGGAAAATATTTCAGTTGTTTTATCCACTTCGCGATACTTTTGCCCTCGCATCAATAGATTTCAAATTTATAATATTTTTTTCTTTCAGTTTATAAATGGAATTTGATTGTTTTCATTTAATTTTTGATAATTTTTAACTAAAATATTTTTGATATAAAAATGAATATGCGGCCTATACTCGAATCAGCGTGTATTCGGAAATATGCCTACACATTCATTAAATAAATAAAAAAAATTTAATTATTAATTAAAAGTAAATTTTTTATATATTTAAAATATTTTGAAGTGTATAAATAAATTGACCATCTTATTAAAAGAGAAGCCTCATAATATGATCTATCTTGGGTCTCAAAGTGCTAACATCCATCACTGATTTGAATTATGCTTAGAATGCTTATGCTTATTATTATGCTTATGCTTTGAATTATTTGAATCATTGAATGTAATGCAGTAAAATTTTTACAATAAAATTATTGAATTTTTTAATATTTTTAAAAATTGTGTCAACTATTTTAAAAGCCTTTTTAGTTTAATAGATAGAGCAATTAATTCAGATATAGTTATTTTACATTAAATTTTTTATCAAAATGATTCAACGAAGAAAAAGTTTAGTATACTCTTTCATTCCATGAATTTAAATCGAATTATTGTTTAATGTCAATTTTGGAGTTATATAAAGCATTTGCAAAGTACACAGGAATGATTTTATCGAAGAATTTTATAAATATCTTTACAATAGAACAATACAATCATATGACAAATGCTTTTTTATATCATAAAATGTTTTTACAAGCATTTTTGTTTATCATCAAATTAAGAATTCACATGCTCTTCAAGAAGACACAGCTTCGACTCTTGACATATTATTTTATCATTGTCTTTTAAACAGTTAGTTTTAAATATTTATGGATAAGACTTTCATTCTTTAAGAATAGAGAAATGAAGCAGTTAATTTTATTCCTTATGTTCTGTAAAATTTATTTTAATTATTTTTTTATCTGAAAAAAAAAGAGTTTGACTTATTTTTATTCAAAGAATTTTTTTTAATTTGATTTTCTATTCGACACTTAATAGCGGACTAAAGTTGCGGACAATTAGATGTCATTTATTTTAAAGCGATGGGAAAAGTGCACTCTAAGTGAACACATTATCCTCTAAATCTCAAAGCGATGATTATCTAAAGCTTTTACAGAAAATGATAATGAAGGTATAATAGTATTCATCAAAAATAATGTTAGCATAAAAATGCAAATTTTTATAACCGCATTTGCTTCGAATTCGAATTTTTCTTTATCACAGCTATGATTATATGTTATGACTATTATAAAGAGATTTATTCAATATCATTTCAACAACTAGGCTAGAAAATGATAAATTGAATAAAAATCCAAAATAAATGTAAAAAAAAAACTTTTCTTCTTTATGGATACCTTCATGCATGATTAAATAACTTAATGCTAGTTATTCCATCCTCTTCAAGTTGAAATATATTCCATTCATATTCATATGATTATTGCAATAGTTAATTCTTTAAAAAGACGAAATAAAATCATCGAAGCTATTGAAAGAATGACAAATTATTTGCTTAAAATGAAATTACATGCTAAATAACTTGTTCTACGGTTACGGATTCCTTCAGTTCATTGTACTTCAACAACTTATTTATAATATCTGAAAATATTATAAATAATCTGTTGAAAAACAACTGTAAGCTACCGAAATATTATAAATAAGCTAATTTTTTAATTAAAAAAATTCAAGTTATCTACTTTAACACTTTGACTGTCAACTACGAGATAACTCGTAGATTGCGTTCTTTTCTAGGACCAAACCATCTATGTTTATTAGATGACACCGTCTCTACTACAATTAAAAGATAGCAAAGAAGGGATAGTCTAATAAGATGGATGGTCCTAATATCAGGCGAGTGTAGTGGCAATAAACGTATTAACAACCACAGTTCTTTAACAATATAAAACCGATGTGTTATAGCCATCTGTTGTTCACATATTCTTCTATAAATACGTGTACTTTAACAATATAAAACCGATGTGTTATAGCCATCTGTTGTTCACATATTCTTCTATAAATACGTGTAGAGGAACTAGCTACTTTAATTATTTTTAAAGGAAGCGATTAATATTAAGAATTAAAATAAACCGTCACTAACAAAAGAATAACTTTTAAATGATTTTTAAGGTGTTCCTTTTATTTGTTTAGGTATTCATGTATTACCTGATTCTTTATTCATGAGGTCGTGTAAGGTGAAACATTTACGCAATTCATGAATAAATCAGTTAAACAGTAAACCATTTTGATTGGAATAAAGAAATAGTTAAGTGAAAAAAAAAATTAAATCCTGTAGAATTATGTAATTCGGCAATAAAATTGGAATAAGGACGATGTGAGGATAGAGCTGATTGTGAAACATGTTTCCTGAAATTTCTGCAATGAGTAATTTTTGTTTTATATTAGTCTTGTTTTTATTTTTTGAAGCAATTCAAGGCTATACAAATTTATTGGTAAAATATTTTGCTCAATACGGATAATTCTTAAATATATTTTTTGTTTTCAGTATATTCTTAGCAATAGACTTAGGCCAGTGTTTCTCAAACTTTTGACATATGTGTACCCTTTCAATAATTTTCGTAACGCTGAGTACCCCTCAGCCAAAAGAAAAAAAAAAGGGTGGGATGTATTTGAATAACAGTAAAAAAAACCTATATAATTTTTTTTCTTTTTTCGTGACGTACACAAAATATTAAGAAAAGTGAAATAAAATTATTCATAATAAAATATAAATAAAAGTTATATTCTAAGTAGCAATTATTTGGATCAATGCGAAGAATGAAATTGCTTGTGCTGAGATGACAGATAGGGATAATTTAGTTTCCTTTTTTTTTAATTTTAATCTCAGATACTGTTTCACGTCCAATAGTTTGTTCTTTTTTTTTCTTCTTTTTTGTTTTTCCTTTTCTTTTTCTTTTTTTTTTTATTTAATCTCTACAAATGCTGAAAATGCAACTACACACAATATAAGCTTGGAAAAGACAAAATGCTTTACAAAACTTTTTCTGTAAAGACAGGCTACACTTTGCGTTTGTAACCAGAATAATGTTAAGGTACTCTCCCTATGTTATGCAGATGATTGATTTCTATTGTTCTTTTTTAACTTCTATTTCAACAGTTTTAAATAGCAAATATTGACCAAATGAAATAATAAAACATTAAGCTGTTTTCTAGATGGTAGGTTCTTTTTACACAGTATATAAAAAGAAGGAAAATCTAATTGAAAAGTGTAATACCAGAACTCTAATGGATTCCCGGATGGGATGATTGATCTCTGCCTTAAGCAACCCCTGACATCGCAAACAGAGTATTTCTGGAGTTTTTCTTCAGTCTATGTGCGGTTCCTTTGCTTACATGTGAGAAACCCATGTTTATTTAAGGAATTATTTTTTTAGAATTAGCTTATTAAAATTTCTTTTAAATTATTACTTGACTAATTTTTATAAAAGTAATTTTATAGAAAGTAATAAAAAATAATGAGAATTTTTAGCACAATCAAAATTCTAATTAATTACAGGATGTGGCATTTTTAAAAATATGAAATGTATTCTGAATTATGTTTTAAAATTTAAATGACATTTAATTTTAACTTAAATGAACTCCCATATAAGGTCTCTGTGGTGTCAATAAATATTCAAAAATAATTTTTTCTAGAAATACTGCAGAACATTCTAGATTCCGTGGCTTCTTAGGCATTCGCCTTCTTTGCGAGAACCACACCAGTTGATTACCTTTGAATATTCTAAAAAAAATTGTCATTGTGAATCGCAAAATGATTTCCAAAATCACTCTCATTAGCAAAATATAGAATAAATTATGACATCAAATAATAAATTTTTGGAAGGCATTTTTAATTTCCTTTATTTATTTATTTTTTAATTTACAATAAGAAGCATTATACAAATGTAATCAATTTAAGCCATAAATAAATGAAATTTGAAAAAAATGAAACAAAAGTAGGAGTAATCCTTCCAAAATTTTCTATAAGAAACTGATATGCCACTTCCCAGTGTAAGTAACCATTAATCGGCTACTTCGATCCACCCATTAAACCTTGTATTTGGCGCTGCATGGCCAAAAATGATTTTGGAGCATAAAACCAAACCGACCCAAACCGGATCATGTTAAAACCTGATTGATCAAACCGCAGCAACAACAATACTGACGGGAACTGTGATTGAGTCCTAAGAGCCTTCACCGGTCACAGTACAACCCTTTCCCTAGGAAGTATTTCTCACCATCTATGGGAGGTAGCCTACCCCTAACTTTTCCTATACCCTTCAGGGTGGCGAGAAACAGCACCTCACCTGATGCTTCTCATTCTCAATCATGAGGTCCCCCCCCTACCCTATGGGAATCTCATGTAAGTCATGTTACTCACGTCCGACCTACCATGAAGGCACACAGATAACTGAAAACTGAATAACCGGATAGTCTTAATGGCTATCAACGACAACTGTACAATCCTCCTTGTGCGGAGTACATCTTGTCTTCGATGGGGGGGTCAGACCCCCACCTATATTGTATCCACCGGGTTGGCAAGATCCAACTACATTACCGGAAGCATTTCATGCTGAATTTCGAGGCCCCCTCCCCCTGAATTAGGGAGTCCCATGTTAGTAAAACCTTCTTAATTTAGTGTAAGCGCATCTTAAACGAAAGCATGAATGCTTCGATCATTTACTTTTTACTTTTAGATTCTCACAAATAAATCGTTTTGGTATTCATATTGGTATTCATTATACGGTTGTGCATTTTTTTAGAACAATTTTTTTTTTAACTTAGTGAATCAATTTTGGAACAAAACTATAACTTTAGTAGCAAAATATTATACAAAATTTCATTTCTGAGTTACTGTGACTAATGTATGCGATCTATTGGCAACCATATGGTCAACTATGGTTATATATTTCATAAAAAATGTAGGCATGTGCCACTCTTTTGTTATATTTCGTAAAAAATGTTGTCACTTAGATGAGAAAACAGCTTGCCAAACGATTTTCTAATAAGCTCTTTACATTTTGTATTTATCGAGTTTACATAATGTTGCACTCTGGCATGATGCCAAATAAATTTCTAAGGTATAGATTTTGTTTAAAATTTAATTTTTTAAAAATTAAGTTGATGATACAGTTAAATTTCAATTTTCATTAGTCAATCTTAAATTGTGTTCACAGATAGTCTAACCGATATAATAACAAAGACATGTTTTTCGAATTCATAGAATTCTGGAAAATGGATATTCGTCGAAATCTGGAGTTAGAATTTTATGAAAATTAGGAAGCTTTATACTTATTGTACATGAAAAAGACAATAATATGATTAAAGTAATATATGTATAAAATTCTGGAAATAATCCTTGGATCATCTTTATCCACAGAGGCCGCCTAGTTGCAGAAACTCTTTGCGCGAATCATTATCGACTATTTCCCAAATAACCTCGTACAACCAGATAAGAAAGGTGTTAGTGCAGAATAAAATATTTGCATAATTTAATACTGTCTGCTATTATATTTCACAGAGGTCAAAGGTCAAATCGTCCCGAAGAAATCGTGTCTGCGAGGATAAATTAAACCTGTTCTTGGTATGCACTTGTTGCACAATTTTCGGTTTCAGCGGGAAGAGAAATTTCAGAAAAAATGGAGAAAAAAGAAAATCATGTCTGACTTTGAGGCGTAGTCGAGCCAAACGCCCAGCAGTAAAAAGAAGGGGGAAATGAAAGAGACGAAATAGTCCTTTTTCAGAAGTAAAAAATGTCGAAATCAGTTTTTAACCGCTGTTTTGAAATTGTGGCTTCTACATTACGAAGTAGTATTTCAGTTGATTCTTTTATTTTATCCATTAAAAGACTAATTTTTATGTAATATAACGGCAATTAAAGGGAGGGAAATGTAAAAGAAATGGAATATTCTCTTTTTCAGACTAGAGCTTGTCGAAAACAATTAATAATAGCAATAATAAAAGTGAGGGGAAAAATAAAAAAATGAGTATTCTCTTTTTCAGATGTAGAACAAAATAAATTTTAAGCAGTATTTCGAAACTATGGCTTCTGTATTAGTGTTTCAGTTGTCTTTTATTTATCTGTTACGATACATTAATTTAATAAAAAGGAGGAATATATATGTATATATATAAATCGGAATATTCTCTTTTTCAGACGAAGAATATGTCGAAATCAATTTTAACCAATATTACGAAACTTTATCTTCTATATAACGAAGTACTATTTCAGTTTAGTTTTTTTAGACATTACGAGATATTAAATTTAAATAATATAGTAATAATAAAAGTGAGGGGGAAAAAGTGAATATTATTTTTTCAGGCGTAGAACTTTTCGAAATAAATATTAAGCGGTATTACGAAATAGTGTTTCAGTAAAGTCTTTTATTTCATCCATTAAGAGACATTCATTTAATAAAAGGCAGATAAATATAAAAGAAACGAAAATTCTCTTTTTCAGACACAGAACATATCGAAATCAATTTTCACCAGTATTATGGAACTCTGGCTTCTATATTACGAAATACTATTTCAGTTAAGTTTTTTTATCCATTACGACATATTAATTTTTATATAATATAGCAATAATAAAAGTGAGGGGGAAAATAAAAAAAAGTGAATATTCTCCTTTTCAGACGTAGAACAGCTCGAAATAAATTTTAGGCAGTATTATGAAATTGTGGCTTCTATATTACGAAGTAGTATCTTAGCTAAGCTTCTTTTTATCCATTAAGAGATATTAATTTTTATATAATATAGCAATAATTAAAGAGAAGAGGAAAATAAAAGAAAATGAATACTCTCTTTTTAAGACGTAGAGCATGTCGAATATGAATTTTTAACAACCGTTTAGAAACTGTCGTTTCTATATAGCGAAATAGTATTTCATCTAAATTTTTCACCCATTATTAAAAAATTAATTTTTATAGAATACAGCTGCAATACAAGGGAGAAAAAAATAATAGTAATAATCGCTGTTTCTGTCGTAGAACATGTAGAAATCAATTTTAACCACTATTTTGAAATTGTGGCTTCTTTATTACGAATTGTATTTCAGCTAAGTTTCCTTATCCTTTACGAGATATTAATTTTTATATAATCTGTCATATTTTTAAAAAATACTGTAATTAACGTATTTGAACAAATCATTTTCTTTTTTTACCATCATTAATAAAGCAAAATTGAAAATGATGTTTCCATTATTGAAATAAAATCTAAAAAATAATATTTCTTTTATCGCGTTTGTAAAAAACAAAATATTAAAGAGTCAGAAATATAAACACAAATAATCAGAATAAATTTTATAATGCATTTTAATATTCAAAAGAATGTAAGAAATATCTTTCTTTTGAAATTCTTTTGCTTTAATTCCCTGTATTCCCTTATAGTCTTTCGTTCAGAAATGCTTTCACTAATTTTACTCTGACGTACAGAAATAATTTACAATTTATCATGTATGATATTGCGTAAAAGTGATATTTTCTTAATGCTATACCTCATACCTTGTTGAAATATTAAACTATAAAAATTTATTTTTAAAATAAAAGCAAGAATTTTGCTATAAATTATTAATGATGTTTTTTTAAAAAAATGGTTCACAATTTAATTGTATATTAACAGTGTAACCTACAAATTAAAAACGAAAAAAATCTTTAATATTTTCAATCAAAGTATTTATAATTCCTTAAAATTAAATATATTTTGCTCTCAGTAATTTTTTAATCAGATAGCTTGTTAAATATTATACTATAAAAAACTATTTTTTCAAACTAGAACAAGATTTTAACGTAAATTATTAATGATGAATTTTTTTAAACGGTTCAAAATTGTATTAAAAAATAAGATTGCAACGGACAAATAAAATATAAATAGATAAAAATATAAAATAATCTGTAATATTTTGAATCAAATGGATTGACATCATTTCAAAAGCAATAATTTTTAGAAAACAAATAGATAAAAATTTAAACTATTCTGTAATATTTTTCTATCAAAAGGAGTTTCATCATTTAAGACAATAATATTTCAGAAAACAAATAAATAAAAATCTAAAATATAAGTAATGCTGTCAATCAATTCTAAGTTGTTTAAAGTTAAAAAATGCAAAAAAAAAATTATCAAAACAAAGTATTATATTTATAAATAGATGATCAATAAAGAAAAAGTAATGAAAGATGAAAATTTTACAAACCTTATCATAATACTTTAAAGCAATTAATAAGCTTATCAAAATTGAATAAATGTATATTTTTGCTATTCTTATTGTTATTTCTATTATTCTGTTTGCTATTTCTTTTTTTCTCCTTACTATTTCTACTATTCTGTTCAATCGATGCAGGGTTTTTTTTTTTTTTTTTTTTTTGACATTTACACCAAATGACACTGCTGTGTGTCTCATCGAAGTTTTTAATGTCTCGAATCGAATACATCGCTCTAATAGCTCGTTTGATAAAAATCCTTGATTAATTGACAATATTTTTACCAAATGATTTACTTTTATAGGTGTTGGAATCTGAAAAGTGGGCGTGGCGACATTGTTTACTCTCCTGTCATGCATCAACAATTTTTTATTAACTTTTATAAAAATAAATCTTCGTTTCTAAAGTTTTGCAGGTACATTAAGAATGATTCTATTTATCATATGAGCCAATAAAAAATTTTCGTTGTTTTGTGGATATTTCGAGTACCGTGTCGTCTTAATATAGTTTCCAACTCTTGACTGCACAATTCAAATCTTACTTTAATTTTAGAACAATTTTTATAATGGAAATATCTCTATTTGCGATTTCTATGCTTCCTTCATTATGTATATTCCTCATTCTTCACTGATTAATCACAACCAGCAACACATTGCCTCAGCAAATAAAAACCATTGGCACTTCCCATAACAGTTTTGGTTTTATGCACAACACCAGCTTAACGCCAGTGGGCAAGGAAGTGTTAATGACGACGGAATTATCAACCTGCTGCGGTGAAAAGAGAAATTACGGAAGAAGAATATTGAGATAAGAATGTTACCATGTAATTAGAGAAAGCGATTGAAAAAAAAATGCAATCTGTGTCACATGGTTACGTACAACATTCTGAAACTTGATTACTTTGATGGGAAATATTTCGCGTTTTTAACATTTTATTCCATTTAAATTCTAGAATATTTTATGTTATATATATATTAAGAATGTTCAATTAGATATAAAGTAAAGTAATAAGAAATTTAAAAAAATTTGAATTGAAAAAGAATAAATACATTTTATATTAGAGAAATCCCAAACTTGAAAATCTAAATATGGAAATTTAGTGATTAATCAGTACATAATAACTAAGCTTAGGCATTTCAAACTATATATAAACTGTGTATATATAGTAATTCAAATAAATTAATTAATATTAATTAATTTAATTTCTAAGAAATAAGTAATTGAAAATTCATATATCATATGTCTCGACTTATTCAATATATGATCTCAGAAAACTATTCTCAATAAATTTACGCAATTAAAAATGATGTTTTTTTCGTAACTTTTCAAGATTTATAAACAGATTTTATTTTTTGATTGTTTTATATGTTAATTATTTCAGTGAATGAAGCTCAGGGGCAAGAAACTCATTTAGTTGAATCAACTAAATATCTAATTAAAATGCTCTAGTAACAAGTTTTTTTTAAATATGTGTAATCGTAGCAAGGATATATTTCTTCCTTCAAATAATTTTAGTCACAGAATTATTATGTGCATTAAGAGTATTATATGCTTATAAGGTTTTTAAAAAATTGAATCGTGGTGGTGAATGGTGCCATTGTAATTTTTTTTTAAGACGATAAGCCACCAAATGTGTGAATTTAAAAAAATTATTCTGTTGATTTGGCGAGTTTTGATAGATCTGGCTAGAATCTTTTCTGCTTTTGTGAGAACCTGACACTTACTTCTCCTTCTTTACTAATTTTTTCAAATTATAAGTTCAGTAAAACTTTTTTAATGAAATAAAATCTCATATTTCACTATGATTCTTCTTTGACATCCTGCTTATTTAAGTACTTATTTAAGTAAGAAATAAATACTATTAATAAAATAATTTAATTTGGAAATGAACAATGGAAAAGGTGATGAAAGCATCTTAAAATGAAACATTTGCTTAAAATATACATTGAAAACATTCTGAAGTTTTTGTAGGTATATGAGTTTCGCTTTACATGTTTAAAACCACAGATAGATGGCGACACAATTGAAAGGACAATTCTTTGAAAATATCGTAATTTCCAAATATAGCAATTCAAAAATAAGTCACAGAAAAGAATATAATGGTATAAATTTCTTGAAAGTATTATATACAGATTATAATAATATTATTTTTTGTACTATAAAATAGCATTTAGGATATATATATATTTATATATTAATACTTTAACAGCTCTTGATGTTTTAAATCTTAAATATGTCACCAGATGGTGACACTAACATCTAACATATTAATTAAATTCAATATATGAAGATACTAACTAATGTATATTGGTTTTTGTTGAATATAAAAACTATTACCTTTTAAATTTTGCATTGTAATCCATGAACTGAACATTTTTTCCCCATGATCTAATTTTTAATTACTAATAAATCGATGCAGCTAAGATATAGCTTTATGGGAATTAATTTATAGAGTGCTTCAAACGTCTTCAAAGTTAATTAAAGAGTTAATAATTATATGACTCCAAACTAACTAGATAAGTACATGAAGATTATATATCGATTAAAGATATGAATTTTGAAAACGATTAAAATTATTAATCCTATTTTTTTCGTTACCATTTTGATTATTATATAGAATACATTTGTGGATGCTTCAAAACTTGTGAATTTTATCAGAAAGGTCTTTTTTATGCTGTGCAAGATAGATATTTTTTCCGTTAATATTCAGATGTGTCGAATTTTTACTATTTAATAACGAATTCGCTATTTATTGATTCAAATACGTAAACATTTTATATAAATCCTAAAATTTAAATGATAAAAAAATTTTAAATTTCTAAAAGTTACCGGTAAGATATGATATTAATATGATTTATATTTCATGATAAAAATAAAGTAATGTATACATTACGGAATTAAGTTAAATGATATTATGCTGTGATAAGATTTTTTAAAAAATTGTAGTGTTGCCCCAATTTACCTCGTTCCATGTACATTGCTAAGATTATTTATCAACGTGAAAAGACAATTTCGTGGGAGAAAATGGTTAAAACAAAAATAAAAATATCCACTTTTTATTTTATTCGTTTTTTTAAGCTTTATTGTTACTTAAAACTCTTTCAAAGCAATCAGAAATATTATAAATAATAATATGGATGGTTATGTTGATTAAACTATGTGGGTGGTTATAAATTTGTTGTGAAATCCATCCAACCACTCAGCTTAGAGAACCTTTCAAAAATTATTAAATACTATAAATTTAACGAATTACGTTAAATAATACTCTGTTAAGAGAAGTTACAAAAAATGATAGTAAAATTTCGTTTTTTTGCCCAAATATACCAGATATATTGGTATACTAGATATATTTCTCCAGTTATATTGTTTAATGTTTTATTAAGCTAAAAGGAAAATTTCTTGTAAATTATGTTTGAAGCAAAAGTAAAAGCTCTTATTCTTCCTATTAATCTTATCTTCTTTAATCTTATTGCTGCTTGCCAATTTTTTTATTAAAAAAATAAATATTTAAAAAATAATAATAAATAAAAGGTTTTTAAAAAATCCTTCTCGACACATATATCTTTGCTATTATATCATTATATACCAATAATTGACTTTAATTAGAAGACAAGAATATTAATGGAAATAAATTTCAGCTTTTTCTTTCAAATGTTTTTAATTTAATAATCTGAATGGATTTTTCTCAGTTTGATTCATATTTTAAGGGGACTGAATGTAAAAAAGCGGCACTTTGTCATTCATTTGTCACTTGATTACAAATGAATCTAATAGAGTCTATTATCATTGCTAAGTCCATTAGAAATTGCAAAAATTGGCTTCCTTATTTGATATGCAACTTCATTTCTCCGTACTCTTTGTATATGCTCAGAGGGTGCGAGATCATATGATAAGCCTTAAGGTTAATTTTTAAAATAAACTTCTGTTGTATTATCACACTGATATCTTTCCTTGTTAATGTTTACATATCGTCAACATCCCCCTAGAACATTTTTTAAATACTGATAAAATCAGTAACAGAAAACTTTCTTCGGAAAGTCTAAAAGTTCTCGTGACTAAATTACGTCATAGTAGTAGCCTGTCTTAGTCAGATTTACAGTATGCCACTATAATAATCGGTACTTGTAATTCCTGGTCAAACAGAAACACTTTTAAACAAACACAGATAGATAATCGACCAAATTGCGTCACAATAAGAGAATTATAGTGTGCTGTTTTGGTACAGTTGCACTGCTGGTAAATCAGAAATGTAAATTTGAAAAATCTGAAAAGAAATTGCCTTAAATGAAGAATCTGACATAATTTATGCATATAACATATGAAAATATTGTCTTAGCTTAAGTTTTCCATTGTATTAATAGACTTGTGGTTTAACCCTTTCAACGTTGCCGACGACATACTTCGTATTTCAGATACTTCCAATTATAGGTTTCTATAATATTACATGACGGATCACCAAGTATAATTTTATATTAATCATAAAAATGGTTGAATACGAAATTTGTCAATAAATCCGTTTGATTATGTAGTACACATGCTTTCTCTGAGTGAATTATTACGAAGATACTAAAGCTTTAAGATCTATCAATATCTAAGTAATTAGACATATAAATTAAGTGTAATATTGGGTAATTTCATTTAAGATAGAGAATAAAATTTCCAATTACACCATAGACTCCAAAACAGCTTATTTTCCATATATTGTAAACTAAATGTCATTAATAAGTCAACAGACCGCTGATAGAAAGATACGAGAAATTGAACCAAATTGAATATGATACATATTTCTCCAAATCTTAGTGTAGACAAAAATCTATGGAATTAACGAGTTTCAATTTTAAATCTAAATTTTAATTACACATAATTTATGTTATAATTTTAAATTCATAAACATGAAATAAAAGAGTTGGAAAAAATAATAACGATGTCGTATTCAAACTCAAATAGATATGATAATTGCTTACTATTCACATTATTTTTTGCAAAAGGAGATTCTTTTGTTGAAGGTTTTAACTATTCGTGAAATTGCATAATAAATGCAAAATGTGAACAAACGATCGAATATCGATAAATTGAAAAAACACATCTGTTTTAAGAAGTAATTCTTTAGAGAAAATCAATTCGACCATACATGAAATATATACAAAAGAAGTCGAATACTAACACATTGTTTTGAAATATACTATCCATGTAATAAAATTTCATGGCATTTAGGATTTATTGTTTCGAGACAAAGGAAAACATTAATATTTTAGATTACTTAACAATTGAAATATGTTGGGAATTTTAGATTTAATGTCAGAATATAATTATTTTTTAATCATCTTAATAAAAAGGAAAGTGCATATGAAATCAATTATTTATCCTAAACAACAAGCATAGAATATTGAAAGGTTATACAAAAAAAAGTGATAAATAAAATAATGGTGGAACTACAACTCATGTTATTTCATGAATGTGGATTCCATCTCACATATTATTCATTCACTTCAGTTAACCTCTTTAGTTCTGTACGTTTTAATTGATAAGAGTCATGTAGCAAAGTTTTATGCATTCATGTAATTATATAATTTCTACACTAATTATATAATTTTTACGCTAATTTAATTTTGAGGACACTTTTTAAAAATAATACTGGTCAGTATTGCGATAATGTTAATAATGTCTTATCGATATATTTGGTGATAAATAAAACTGGCCACAAATTGATTATAAATTAGAATTCCTTGACTTTTATGCGTTTTAATATGGACCATACGTTTAATTTATAGGCACATATTCTGCTGTTTGGAGTTTCCAATTAATTAAATTGTTTATGTTTAATCAAGAGCTGTATGCTTTTCTAACTGCATTAACTTCTATATGAAAAAGCATTTTAAAAAAAGGAAATCAGTAGGAAGAGTTCACCGTCAAACTTTATCATATACCCTCTAATAAAGTTATCATTGTAGAAAGCGCCGTACTTTTGGTGTGAATTTAGTTACGCTTGGATTTAGTTATTCGCCATCATATTATGCTTGGTGAATTTTTTGTCGATTCATACCAGGTATGAGGTTAATTGCAACCGAAAATCGAATATCTGTTTTAGACATGTTTTTCCTAATCAATTAAACCTAAAACAACATCGATGATAAAAACTGCATTTGTTATTACGAAATATCATTCCCAGTTTGATATATTTTTTGAGTGAAATTACACATTTACATATCATATTTACATAAATGACAGGCAATCAATTGAGTGTTAGTTTTGGCTCAAGCTGTTACAAGTGTCTACACTATAGATATTAAACATGCATATCAAATCTTATGTATCTAGCTCTCTTCGTTTTACAATTATAGTGTTAACTTATATTTGAACATCGGATTCTTTTCGTGTAGATTTTACTCAGAATTTGATAGAAATCTTAAAAACTCGTGTAAAGACTGCATACCAAATTTCAACCGCCTAACTCAAAGTGTTTTTGAGTTATCTTTATCACCGACAGACTGATGGACATTTTCCAAAAAAGAAATTTCGAATTTAAGGAAGTCTGAAATGTGGTGGTTCTTCAAAATCTCGAGTTCGAGTTTTTCGAAGATTATTATATTTTCTTTATCTTATGTATGAAAGTAAAATAAAACTCTATATAAACTGATGATGATGATGATGTCGTGTCCAATTTAACATGCAAGTAGGGGGGGAGGGAGTGCAGCGGCATATAAACTGTTGCATATTTAGATTTATTCATATCTGAAGAAACAATTATCCCCTATTCATATTTAATTGTTTAAAGAAATTAATATTTTAAGTTTATTGTGGGTTTTTTTTATGCAATATTATTCATATATATTAAAAATAAATAAAAACATATTTATTTTAACAAATCATTCAGATAAACAATGACTTAAAAATCATTATTAATTCCTCATTAAAGTTTTAGAAAATTTTAAAGTCTGAAACTATATCGATCAAATTAGGAAAGAGTGGAAATCTAAACAAAGAATGGAATGGCTCTGAGTAGTGAACTATATGGACTGCTTAGAGACCTCAAACTTCCTAAATTCGCTTTTATTTTCATGCTTCATTATTTTACACTTTTCATCTTCATGTGGGATCATATACCTCATGTTAATATCATTCTGTTAAAACTAAACATTTACAAAAATTCATTTGATGGGTTTATCATGCATTATACAACTTTGCTCTCATTTACAACTCATGCATTATGCAACTTTAATCCAGCAAATGATTTAAATTTCCTTTTTAGTTAGCAGTAAGGAAGGACTCGTACTGTGCGAGAAAATTTATATATACTGATAACTCTACGCCGATTTGAATTGGGGGATTAATACATACTCATGCAAGTTGTATAATATATATTTATATTTTAAAGACTCAGAAAGCAGATATGGCTTCTAAAATGAGGATTCCGTCATCATCCATGTGTAAATGAAGGATCTTTGCAATGGAAGCCATTGACACATGAAATACTTAACTGAATTTTTTAGCACCTGTTATTCCATGCAAATCAACTGATCTCGAAATTTGAACCAGTAGATTTAAATAAAATTTAAGCGCATGCAATTAATTTATGAAATATTTTAGCTGATAATTTTTAGAAATCCGGTGAACATTATTTTTTTAAGTAAACCATTATTAGTTATTAGTTGAATCGAAAATAATTTTTGTTCATACTCCAAAGATTGGTTCTTTCGCTTCTTTACCTTCAATGCATTTCATTGCTGCAAATTACCGATTAAAAAAACATAAGACAGATACAATCATTTATATATTTTTATTTTTTATCATACAAAATCATTTATTAAAACAATACATTAAAAAGATTACAAATGTTTAAAATAATAAAAGTTCTATATGTACAATACAGAAAACGGGATGATTCGATACCGTTGTATTAAAATACAGAAAAATGTATCGATCTTAAAGAATTGCACAATATAAAAATGACCTTTCTAATAAAATTCATAAGTTTTGAAACATTCACATATGAAATGATTATTCTACATAATAATCCTAATGGTAACAAAGAAATGGGATTAATAATTTTAATCATCTTCAGAATCCTTTCCAAATCTTCACATACTTATCTTGTTAATTTGGAGTCACATAATTATTAACTCTAATTTTAACTCTGAAGATGTTCGAAGCAATCTAAATTAATGATGCGGAAAGTATTCTTCATAATATAATAAAAAAATTCACATACACATTTTTTTTTTTTTTTACTTTTCAACCTTTCTCTACTAATGAAATAGAGAATGAAGGGATTTTTTTTGTATTTTTTTTACATTCCCTTTTAGTTTTTTAAAGTATAAAATAAAAATTAGGGAATTTTTCTTTTTTTTAAGAATAAAACAAAATACAATGGATTAAAAAAATTCTACTGTTTAGAATATTAAAATAAAAAAGTTTTTTAACAAATCCCATTATAAAAGGAATTATATATATTTTTTAAATATTTCCTTACATAAAAATTTTTTTATAAAATAGTCTATCTAAAGTCAATGATGATAATATAACTATATAAGTTCCTTAAGCTCATCATTGCCTTTTTTTAGTTCTTATCAATAGAAATATCATTCTCTTATTTATCTAGATACGAAAATAATGCAGGAATTGACTCGCTTAGAAATGATAATAATGATAATGATGATATGAACAATGATTTAATGAAAAAAAAAATCTCAAGAGCACAATTTTTCGATTTCAGACCAAAAATTCAACAAGAATTTCTCTTCTCATGAATATAACGGAGTACAGATTAATCAGATGCATATTTCGCATTCCTCGAACTTTGAAGTCTTAGTATGAATAACGTAGGAAATACACAGAGTTATTCAAAATGAATATAGCGACTACAAAACAGCTATAGCTGTTTAATGAAAAAGGATTTATTAATTTTTACATATTATCCGTGTGATAAAGCAAAGTCACATAGAACATCTAAGACGTATGTATCCAAAATTTTACAGATCCGTCTGCATTAAGTGTTAATCTTATCGATAAATTCTTTTTTCATTAATTATAGCCGTTTTGTAATCGCTATATTCATTTTGAATTACCCTATGAAATATATGCCAGTATTGAAGAAATTTTTATGAAATATATGGAAAAAAAATACAATATGCACTATAAAAACAATAAAAATACATTAAATTGGAAAGTTATTACATTTTGCTTATATGAATAATTTTTTAACCAACCTTAAAGAAACTTTCTGAGTTAAAAAAAAAAAGAAAAAGAAAATTACAATGAAACAATATTTTAACATTACAGTTTGCTGGAAAGGATTTTTCGAATACCGATAAAAATTGAACATATAAATATTCTTTTAAAAAAACTTAAGAGGGGAATCCATTTTCCTTCATTTCAGAATTTTTAAAAAACATAATATTGAAATACTTCGTGTAATTCGAATTTATTTTGGCTAGTTGCAAAAACTTTAAAAAAAACTTACAATTTTGCCTTTTTTGTAATTTTTGTAGGTCCTAAGGGAATCTATACTCAGAATAAACATAACTTAATTTATTTATCAGTTCTTTCATATTAAATTATAACATTTAATTAAATTATAACTTTTAATTAAATTATAACATTTAATTAACATTCTAATTAAAACATTTATAATCAAATAAAGCATTTTGATTATTTGTTAAGATCCATAAATATTCTTGATAACCATTTCGTAGTGTAAAAGCGATCATTTCCCCTTTCTTTACTAAATATTTTTAGCCTGGTTTTTTATCAAATATTTCATTGCAATTTTTTTCAATACTACTTTTTATTACATTAATGTTACAAAAAATATTATGATACATTAGTTTTTACATTAAGTGGTTAAAAATAAAATAAATACTTTAAAAACTGAAGTTTTAATAATAACAGAAGAAAATGAAGTTTTAATAAACACTTATAATAAAAATTTTAGTTTTAATAAATATTTATAATAAAAAATAAATTGAATAAATACTTTAAAAATCGAAGCTTTTTTATCATTATTATAAATCAATTTATACAAGGTCTAATAGGTTACTCTACACAATTAAATAATTGCATACTTCTTATTTTTGGCTTTTTTATACATTTTAATAATTATTTCAATATTCAGATTATTTAAACTTTTTTATCGCTCAACCCTTAAACAACCCTTTTTATCGCATCTTATAAACTGAATAAAGTGAATCTTTGCCTTAATACCGTTGCTTAGACGTTAAGAAATTTTTTAATACTGTCTAGAGATTTTATATCTATTACATTCCAAAATAAGGGAACAAACTTGCAAAATGTTAGATCCATTTATTTGATTCATTTTTTCAGACAATTATTTGATTCTCATTCATCATGTTTGTTATACTGCGACCAGCGTTTAAAGATGATTATCTTTAGGAAAATTCTATTGTTTTCAAAACTTTATTATATATTATCCTTTTCGAAATTTATATTGCAACGATGGATTTAATTTAAAAAAATATTTAATGCTGAAAAGAACGATGGTATTCTATTATAAACTATTGTAACTTATATTATATTATATTATATATTTGCATAAACCAAAAGAATTTAATATTTTTTGCCCCTTGGAATCTGTCTGTCCAATGGAATTTTAAAAATAAAAACGGCATTGTAAGGCTAAGAAATGAAGTATTTTACAAGTGAGTTTATACTGGTGCCCTGAAGCACTGAAAATTCAAATTGAATTTCGAAAAGATACAAATTTAAATAACAAAAACAAAGCGAGTGAAATTTAACTGAAATTAAACATAAAACTCAGACAGAATTATTGGAATAAATAATTTTTTGTTAACTTTTTTAATAAAATTCTTTTTTTTAAATAAAATGAATTTAAATGAAGTTCAAAATAAGTATATAAATATTATGGCTTGCAGAAATAGCGATAAACAGCAGTACTATAATATGTTATAAATAACCAATATTTTTTTTGGTCTGATAAATATCTTTCACCAAATTTTCACAGTTTTTGCTTAAAAGGAATATATTATGCTCTTAAAATATCTATAAAGTTTCTTTTAAACCATCTCTATTACGGAGAGAGAAGAAATCTGAAAGTCTCTTCGAAGATTTCTTTTGTATGTCCATCGCATTTTTCTCTAAAACTTAAAAGATTGGCCACAATTAGATCGAGTTTTGTTTCCTTAACTCTAAGACTTTCCTTCAGCATATCGTTTTCTGTAAGTAATCTTAATTTGAACTTGAAGAGTTGATTACAAGTAAATGCTAGAAGATCTTCTTTTTTTCGTCTTTCATCTCGAGATTTCTTAGCCGCTATATTATTTTTCTTTCTTTTCTCGATGTATATCGCGTCTTTTTGTTCTGGGGGTATCCGACGAATCTTCTTGCGACTGGGCTCACCATTAACATCCTGTGCCATCGACTCATTGGAATTGCCAGAAGATCCAGCAACTAAGCCTGCAGAATCTGGGCTCCTTCGTGGTGATGAATTCACAGTTGTCATTCCGGTACTATTACATTGCACAGACGAAGATGATGGAACTAAACTTAGAGCTGCTACAGCAGATTCGGTTAAGGGCAGATGACTCAGCATAACAGTTGGGTCAATACTTTTAAATGGCCTTTGATTCTTTTGTTTTTGCTGGTTTTGATTAGGCTGATATGTGTTTAAGAACCTAGGATCGAATGGTGGTTGGAGCATTGCTCCAGTAGGGTACGAGCTGAGTCCAGAATAGCCTGGCACATCTCCTGGAGGATTGAAATTGACGTAATTAGAGAGATGACTGGGAGGAACGATTGTTGAGAAATAGGAGGGAATTGTTCTACCTGATTCAGGAGATATATTATTTATTCCCCCTGAAAATCTGTGTGTCCAATTCATGTTATGACTTGGATTTAGTGAGATAGGCATATGAGGCTGACTGTCTTCTCTATCGAGATGACGGGTAGGTGACTTTGGAATTAATCTTAACGGTGCAGCTTTGTCAGTTATTTGAGGTGGTGGTTGCAAGTGATCTTCTAAACGAGATGAATTGTTATTATGCCTGAGAATATCTTGGATATGGAAGCTATCTTTCTTTTCCGTTGTACCATTAGAATAATTTTCTGAAGGGCCATTCTGTAAATGGGACATTTTATTCGTTGCTCGTTGTAAATGAAGGGATATTTTCTCTTCTGCTGAAAGACGTGTATGAAGCGCCATTCTCGGCTGAACAATATCCCTGTATTTCTTAACAAAAGATCCAGAACTCGATTCGTTTTCAGATTCTGAAAAACTGGTTTCTCTCAGCCCATTACTTTTGCCTTCGTTGATATTAGGCCAGAAAAGAGCATCAATCGACCTCTTCTTTATATTTTTCCAACTTTCCTTGCATGGGATATTTTGGGCGCCATTTGTACATAGTACTTCTTTAGATATTATGGAAGAATTCGTAGGAGAGCGAATTTCAAAACTTGCATGTTGTACTTTATTGTCTAAAGAATCACCTATAGATTCAGAAGTATTTGCACCACTTTCTTGGAATTCATAGGAATCGAATGGGGTTCTCATTGGAATTCTCTGGAACTTTTGAGGAGCCTCATCACTTCGATCTGAAGACATTGCCTTTTTTGAAAAATCAAGAGGTTGTTCAGAACAAATATTCTGTTCCTTATCAAATTTATTTTCGTCTATTTTACATATATACAAATGTCGCAGGTTCTCATATGAGCTCTCTTCTTCCACTTTCGATTCAAACCTCTGAATTTCTTTATAATCAGCATGACTTGCAGTCGTCAGCATATCAGAATGCACCGGTTCATTGCATTCACTATAGACAGTAGAAGTACTTTCTCTTAGTTTGGGAGTGTTAGAATATTTTGGGCTGTATAGAATAGTTTTGTGTTCAAATTCCTTATCATCATGTCCGAACTCAGATTTTTTGGAGACTTCTTCCTTCTCTGAGGCCATTTCACAGACAAAGTAGATAATTCAATAACAACTGGAAAAGAAAAAAAAATGTGTTCAATAAGCAGAAATTATATCAATACTCAAATTTTGCATCGTTAAATTATTTAATAACTAAATAATAAAAAGGCATTAAAGTATTCATATTCATTTCAAATTCTCACTAAGTGCAAATAAATAAACTATTAGATCTCGCAGATAAGGGACCATTGGGTCCAGGTAGTCCATCGAAATAATCATCACATCGTCGTTTAATAAATAAATTTTTAATATCATTATTATTCATTTTATAAAGTAAAAGGATTTGCTTACGTGCGAAAAAAAATTATTAGTAATAATTGATATATAAATAACTCAAATCTCTGAGCATTTAAATCAGTAGAAAGACTATCAGTAGCATCATCTGTATGATACAACTGTTATCTATTTCCGCATGTTTTAGAATTACCAAAAAAAATATGCTGTTTAAAAAAAATAATTTGGTTAAAATATAGAATTCCGTTACATTTCAACATCTACATTTAAAATTTAACACCAAAATAATTGTCAATAGTATTGGTTGCTTTTTAATTTTTAAGAATTATATTAAGGCTGTTTGAATGAACGCAATGCCATCAACTTCAGTTTCCAACGAAATACAAATTAGGGATGAAACGCAATCGATGATGAAAACATCAGATTTTATGAATAATGATTCTAGCATTTATTAGTTTATTACCATAACATTTCCCTTAAATATTACTTCACAAAATTGCATTTTTCTGATTTTATTTATATAAACTTTCTTTTGACAAGCATTACAAATTAGTATTTGATTGGCATGAAAAAATTGCGGGTGGGAGCTCTAATATGTTGCATTTTCATCAAAATTAATATTTAAAAAAATCTTTCGCATGCCTGAATTAGGAATTAAATCTCATTTTAAACTACATGGAGGAAAGTTTTTATAAGGGAAATCACAAAAAGGTATGGATTATTTTATCTTAGAGGATTCTAATAGTTCAGAAAACAAAATAAAAAAAGGAGTTGATAATTACATATAGATTTCATAAAAGACAATGAAAAAAATTGATTTCATTTATTTTTCGTAATAAATTTCTAATTTATCATTGCAGTTAATTGGCATTATTTTCACGGTTTTTTTTAATAATTGTGTGACCATTTTGTGCTACTGGGGGATGGAGAAGAAATGATTATAAAATTTATTTTACTTCTTTATTTATTTATATTCAATAATTGCAAGAAGTCTGTTGTCCTCTTGCAGACTATTGATAAGATTTCGGAACCAGAAGGTTTCAAGTTCGAGACCCGATTCCAACGAAGATTCGTCTTGTAAACGGGTGTAATGCCGAGTTAAACACCCTCCCACTGATGTGGTGTGATGAGAGGGAGGCCAGCTCAGGTGTTGTCCGTCGTATCTGACCATGGCTCAAAATCCGTCCCAAAATAGCCATAGTGTTGCTTTAAAACAGGACGTTAATGTAACTAACTAAACTTGTCCTAACATCTGAATAATCACCCATTTCTAATTGAGTTTAACTCTGGCTATTTTTTATTCCTGCATTTATTCACTACAGAACCCCTATATCAAATCATAGTCAAAATGGCGCAAATGAAAATAATATTTAAATATGCACAAAGTGCAATCAAATGTTGTAATTTAATGCAACATAAAGCAGATAATTGCATATATTTTTTTCTTCTTACTTTAATGAATAACAAAAAATAAATTCTGTAATTAAATGTTTGATAGTCTTTTGATCAAGATAAAGCAGAAATAACATGATTAAGTTTTTGATGCTGCCTCAATCAAAAATCCAAGTCGAATTATTAAGAAATGCACAGATTCAGAATAATTATTTTGAGATTTGTTGATGCTGCGTTTAGTTGAAGGTAAAAATAAATAAAATACTTGCAAATCGCTAATGAATTAAAAATAATGGAGTATATATTATATATATATTGAAACGTAAATAGCGAATATTATCTCACTAGATGGCGCCATGACCGAAAATAAAAAACTGGTTTAGACATCACTTTGTAAAGAGTCAATCTAAACGTTTCCATTGACAGTCCTCATATATATTTCCATAATTCATTATTTTTAAACTAATTATTATTTACAATCAAACTATTTGCTTGTTTGATAAAGTTAATTTTTATCACTATTATCATAGTCTTCCATAAAATTTTATAATTCTCTTTTTATATTTGATAATATCAGTAAAAAAATATTTTTTATAACAAAAATATATTTATTCTTCACTTTTCGCCCGTCTGAAATTTCATTCTAAAATTAAAATGTATTTTGAAAAATTAAATGAAAATGCTTCCTAATTAATTTTTTATTTCTACCTCACTGATTTTAAAATTCAATCACTTCTTATACGTTATTAATAGCAGAATTTATTAGAAAAAATAATGATACTTTCTCATACACGAAATACACCCTGAGAAGTAGTGTTAGAATTAAAATATCTAACTTGAAATTTTGAAACATTTTTAAGTTTTAATTTGCGCTGCATAGTCACACACAAACACAATTTCTTTATCTGTCTATACGTGTACGTCTATATGTGAACTTGATAACTCAAAAATATATTAAGCTAGACAATTTGATATTTGATCTTTACTCTAAATTTGTAGATTTTTATCATATTTTGATCAAAATCCATTCAAAGAAATATGTCTATCCGATTGTGTGAATATAAGTTAATATGATAGCTATAAAACAAAAAGAGTTAAATCTATGTACCAAATTTTATTCATCTAACATACAAAATGATGTAAAAAGGCATGCATTAATATAAAAATCAAATCTGCAAGGAAACAGACTATCTATCAATCCATTTTCACAAGAATATAAACGTAAAAACTCAAAAATGCATAATTTTAATTTTATAATATTTGGTATGTGAATTCGATTGCAGTTGTATGTTGAATTTTTGACTTTATCGGTAGGTAAAAAAGTGTCGAGAATACATATTCGGTTTCTGATACTTACTTACAAATTGCATTTCAGCAATTAATCGACAAAGAGCGTATTCTAACAGGTTCTTTCTCAACTATTTTTCGTTCATGGTTAATTTTAGAGAGAAGTATGAATTGCAGAGTATACGGAAAAGTATTCGAGAGAGTACTCCCAATTATTTAATTCGATATTAACAACTGAGATACCATTTAAATTTGGAGGAGATAAATTCTATCTAAGGAGTTCCAAGATAGAATTGAATTTAATGGTTCAATTGTCCAGATAGTATAATTAAATTAAAATTGATATTGAATTTCTGAAGATCACAATGAAACAGAAATGGCCGAAATCCTAATTTCCAACGTAAAAGTCATTAAATACGAGTAGGTGTAATTTGGAAGGTGTCCTTAAAATAATATAAATCAATAATCAAACATAAATAAGAATCATAAATTAAAGCTATGGAAGATTTAAAACAATCAAGTTTAAATTTCCATGTATTGTTTGTTATTACTTTTTTTTTTTTTTTTGCTATATACATTAAGAAAAATTTTCCCTTATCAATTTTGCAGCCTTTATGTGTTTCAGTTGATGATGAATAATCAAAATTTTTACTCAAAGAAATAAGATTTGTATTTGTTAGAGGAGGGAATTATAACTTTTTTTTAAATTTTAAATTTAAATACAAATTAATTAAATTAAAAAGATTACTTTAAAATAAAGAATACGTATTTATTTTTTAAAGTAAGTGACTACGTTCATTTTTTTTTTTTTTTTTGCAAAGTTATGAGGGTTTTTTTATTTAATTAATATTCTTGAGGTTTGTACAGAGTTTTTCATAAACCCGCTTGATTTTTGTTTCCATGTATATTTTTTGGATACTCTGATTTTTATAATTGCATTTTCATACGTCTTAATGTAATTTTACATCATCAGATGCTATTTTCTTAAATGATAACCTATGGTAGAGTTTTTTTTAAAATGAAAATCCCCAAATTAAAATTAGTACATGTTAAACTTTTTCATTTACCCCCTACATTTTCACAATGAATATAAATACGCCAAAATAATTTTCGCAAATATGGATAAAAAACTTCTATCCAAATGGATTGGAAGTGAAAATTTTTTTAAATCCTTCTTTAAACGAGATTTTCAGGATCCGATTCACAACTAGAAGGACTAAGGGAGAAGGGTTATTAAATGTAATTAGCACTAAGCCTTCAATTCATCAGTTTGACATTTTTCTGCTAAAAACAGAAATATTTTTGGCTCCTTTTACCCCCCTAACCTTGGCTAACCCTCAAGTGAGTGTCACGTTATTTACTTCTGATTCACAGTCCCCCTTCTTGTATATAGCCGACCACCCCGCTACCACTGAACGTAGCACTACCAGTTTCCCGAGTCTCTCGAGTTACCCCCCTAAATCCTCCCCTTTCCCTAAGTCTCCTTTTCCGAAAACAAGATTCTTTTGGTTCACAGCTATCTCATGACAATGACCAGCTTCCTGCAACAAACCATACCACAAGTAGAGCCACATTGTAAAATAATTATGGGAACCTAATTTAAGCACATTACTGTATGTTTTTGTCCTGCTACTACAAGGATATTATAAACATCTGTCCCATCTGCATGTCTTTCTTTCTAACCTCAATGAAGTGATCGATTATCAGTTTTACGACGGGAGGTGTGTATTTTCATTGTTGGTTAACAATGGTTTAACAAAGAGCGTAGAGTAATCATGTGAAGTTTATTTCAATACGTTATCAGTACTTGTAGAGTCTGCTTGTAACCAGGGGCAAAATTGACATATGATATTGTTACCAAACAAGAGTGGTTTCTTTTCTTAGCTTCTCACTTAAACCGCAAACATTCTGTTGCTCATTTTCGCTGCGGTAGGTTTATATTTTTCTTGCTTGTTAACGGCGTCTTAAGAAAGAGAGAATCTGTAGAACAGATGGCTTGTAAATATGATTTGCTAAGTTTAAGAAAAAATCGGAAGACTGAATTAAGCCATGCGAAAGCTTAGCAATGTTAACCATCCTAACTTTTAAAATCAGAACAGATTATTAAATTTTAATTTAATATCCATTTAAGTTTTATGTGAAAAAATATTGCAATTAATTGAAACAATGAAGTATTTTAATTAAGGATTATCAATGAATAAGAATGCCCTAACTCAAATGTAAAAACAGATTTGAACTTATTATGCTTTAATTTTAAGCAAAATGGTAAAAAAAAAAAGGGGGATATTTAAATTGTTATTAAAACATTATAACGCAAGTTTGTCAGCCTCAATCTTCCTTACTTTTAAAACAAGAAAAAAATTATTAAATAAACTGAAATAACAAAATACTTTAAGTAAGAGGTATCTTTAAGGTAATTTTAAGGTAAAAATGATGAAATATAAAAGCACTTTTGCATTCAAATTATGCTTTAGTTTTAAGCAAAAGGGCTTTAAAAAATGGTACTTTGTATTTGAAAGCATGTTTCGTTTTATTGAAAAAAACTGTATAAGTTTGTATTTGAATACTTAAATTGTTATAAAATGCTTAACATGCAAGTTTGCCAACTTACTGAAAAACAATATTGAAATCATAATGATCTATAAAGGAAATTAGAAACATGAGTTTGACTGTGTAAGTTTAAACTGTTTTTCATTTTAATATCATTATCAATAAAGTTAAATATTACAGATCTTGCTTATTTGTGAGTACGAAGGTAAAAAAAATCTTTAGATTCTCAATACAACTTCTAGATACGAAATCTTTACATTATTAT
>JAPMOQ010022482.1:203875-236800 GCA_026543055.1 Argiope trifasciata
ACAAAAGAAAATTAATTCAATAATTTGTTCTATAAGAAAAAGAATTTATTTTCTCATTTAACAATTAAATTATTTGTTTCGACCCCATATAAATTTAATTTGTTCATATAAATTTAATTTTAAATATCAAGAAATACACCTTGTAATGTTGACATTTTTTTTTCCAATTGAATGTTGTTCTTTCTACTGTATTACCGATGATATTTCTTTCTTCATTATGTTTAATAATTATTGAAATGTTAGTGTAATGAAAATTATTACTATGTTTACGTGTTACAGAAAAAATTTGTACCATTAACGGATTTTGGATGCAAATAAGTTCATACCATTTCTAACCCTTGCTTGCAGCGATAAAATTGTAGCAAAACTTGCTTGTTTTGCCTAAATTTGAAACATTTCATGGTCAAGTGTTCAACCGTATCTTAGCAATTAGGTCATCAGCAAGAACAACATATTTGAACTGACCCAAACAATTAAAATGCATCTGTTATCAAGAGCAAAGGCTATTTTCTGAGAAGGTAACTTATTGTGTAACTGAATGTAACAAACCAAACAAGGATTTGCTTTTGTGGATTCAGCAGAAGGTCTTCTAGATGATTCTGATGTGATGTCAATAATATTAGCGAGTTCAAGGTGACCTTTTGTTTTTAAGGAAATGATTCCCTATATATATATATATATATATATATATATATATATATATATATATATAATGACAAAGATTATCATGATTTGATCCGAATGACAACAAAAATAATTGTAGGCTGAAATTAGAATAAATCCATTTAATTGTGTGTTATCATATTCACATGATAAATGTTAATGTGCATTATATGTAATATTTAACTTTTTGTAAGATATAACATCTAGCTTTTATTCCGAATGCAAAATGCATTCAAAAAATAAATTGACTTAAAACATGAAGACTGTTTTAATTGAACAGAGAAGAGAAAAATTTCAACACATTTCTTAAAAACACTATATGACATATTTCCTCAATAATAGTTAATATTTTATGCTTTTAATTCTCATAATTAAATTCAAAGGAAATACATCTTTCTTGCATGGATTTACAATGAATTTAATTTAGAAGAAAAGCAATATTATGTAGATATTTTAGTGCATAGAAAACTACTTTTATCGACATTTAAATGTAAGAATATTTAAAATTTTTATAATTAAATTTTTAAAAAATGTTAAATCTTTCTTGGATTTATTTTAGAAGTAAAGCAATGCTATTAGTGTGTAGAAAACAGTTTTCTAGTGAATCATAATTTTTTTAATTCGATTCAAAGAAAATCTTACATTTCACTTGGATGGATTTATAATAGATTTATTTTAGAAGTAAATCAATATTATATAGATATTTTAGTGTATGAAAAAATAAGTTTTAGTCAAATTGAAATGAAAGAACATAATTGATCAGTTTTTGAATATTAAAATTATTGAAGCATAATGGTAAAGCAACAAAATATCTTTCAGAAGTGACATGTCCTTTTTTAAAACTGGCTATCATATTTTATGTAGAATGATGCGTCAATAGACAATATGGCAAAATTTATTTTAATTTTTTTAAAATACTAGCCGCCTTTGGCGACCAGCTGGTTCGCCATGGAAATGCGTTCTAAAATTTTCAATTAAATCACATATTCATTAGCCTTGAAGTAATTCCAGGCATTGATTGGCCTGAAATTAATATTTTTTTGAAGATGATGGGCGGAAAGTTCTAAAAGAACACGTTTTCTGAATAATATTCTTTAATTTTAAAAATCAGTCAGTTTTAATTATCGGTTATGCTTCCAAAATATCAAAAATGTTTTTTTCGGTGATGCTGCCAAAATATTAAATATGTTTTTTTAAAGAAAGGGAAAAAATTATTGAATTAATGGCACAGATATTGCAAACGATTATGGAAATATGCCATTCAATCGGAATTGCAATGCATATCCTGTCTAAATTCAATCAGGTTTACCATAAATAAAGAAGATTTGTTGAATAAATGATTTAGATATTGCAAACGATCAAAAAAACCTTTGCTTTGCATTTATTATTGTAGAATATATCACATTTTTTTTTAAATCTAGTCACGTGCTAAAAGTGACATATCTTTAGATTTGATTTGCGATGATAGTTGTTTTTTTTTTATTTGAACTTCCGTCATCGTTTTCTTTTATTTTATCCAGTCACGTGCTAAAAAACATGGTTAAATATTTCTTTAAAAATTCGCTAGAAACAAAAGTTTGAGTTTAATACATTAAAACACTGATACCATTCGAAAGCTAATTTTTTAATCTTTAAATTGATGTAAAAATCATGCTTGTCCGATAATATTTTCGGAAGTTATAGCGGAAAAACGTCGAAATTTCGCTTCAATTTTAATTAATTCAAATTCTAATTAAAAATTCGAAAAAAGGGCTCCGTGGTGCACATTCCCGACCTCCAAGGTATACATGTACCAAATTTGGTAGCTGTTGGTCCAACGGTCTGGAATGTAGAGCGCCAACACACACACACACACACACACACATTGAGCTTTATTATAAGTACAGATATAGATGTATAGAAAAGAATTCAATCCAGGTTAAAATTATTTCTTTTACTCGACTTTCATTATAAAATTTTTTAAGATACGTAAAAGAGTGTCTCGTAAAAGAATGCTATTTATTCATTTAATGACATTAAACTCTACTTAGACTATCTTCTCAATGCCTCATATTTACTATGTACTTCAGTAGTCGTAATGACAGACCTCCCCAAAAGAGGATTAATACAAAACTAACCTAAGGCTCGTTGCACACACAGCGTTTTTTTATTCCGTCAGTATTTTGCCGAAACCATTCCCAGAAATCAAATGCTTACACACACGGTGTTTAGATTCCGACTCCGTTGAAAAAGTAAGCATAATTTCACCAACAAATCAATTTACTTTAACCGTATTATTTAAACTAAGTACTGCTTAAGGGTAATTTGAAATGAATAGAGTACAAATTCTGTCATTATTATCTTGTCGTCGAATGAAGAGGAAAAGGGCCGAAAATTGACTTATTTCGATTTATTCAATTAATGGGAAAAAAGGATGTGGGATCTTGCATCTAATTATCTGAAAGCGCTAGTGGCAGTGGGTGTCTGCACAGAGTCCTTTAAAAGGCGGATTGATCGAATATTTTTTTGTCCGCCAAGTGTGTAAGCTCTAGTATAATTCAATACACTACTGTTGTTATGTCGGCATTGCTAAAATAAGTGATCAGAAAAAAGCGCTGTGTGTGCAACCAGCCTAAGCATAATATTAGGTTTTAAAAGTATTTCAGCAGTGTCTGATCTTTGAAAATAGATGACCACTGTTTCAGAATCCAATTTATTCAACGGGAGATTTGCCTCTAATACGATCATGGTGTCACAAAGCAACCTTCTGATCAAGTATTCTCCATTTGATGTAGCGTAGAAATTAGATGAGGTGTGCAGGGTCGAATACTGTTCTTGTCATTATAGCTCGAATCAAAATTATGAGTTTTTTTCCCAAAAAATTTTCTTCTTATTCCATCTGAAAGACGAAACAAGCATCAAAAGAAACTTTAAAAAACATATAATCTAAAATAAGATAGCATACGAATTAATGATGCAAATTTGCTAAACCTCCAGTAATAAGTTACATTTTATATAATTGCTTTTTTAATGACTTGAAAATTTCTTTCCCCATACCTATACAGATTAAATATTTTATATTACTGCCATGCATGTCATATGTAGAAAGCAATATTAATGACTTATATCTCAAATATTATGAATTAGTATTAGTGTTCTCAATATGTGTTTATATCAATCTAGTAGCAATAATAGTTTACAGTTATTATCACAGGAATTTTGATAATTTGGTTATGGAACACGAAGCATAATTGTGAACAGAAGAGAGCAGTGAAATATTCTAAAATGTTTTTTAAAAATTTTGATGGCTGAAACATATTGTAAACTGAGTTTTAACATAATTAGCATAAGTAAAGGCGATTTGGATATTTTGGGGTCCAAGGCAGTGGATTTATTCTGATAGTTAATCCGTTTATTTTCACATTTTTATCCATTTTTAATTTATTCAATATAGTAATGAATTATTTTATCTTAATTTTATATATCAGTAAATTTATAAATATATATAATAGGATAAATGCAAAAATAATAAAAAAAAATTAAAAATAAAAAAAAGGTTATGAATATGGTTATATTTCCAGAAGGGGAAAAAAAATTTACAATGAAATTGTCGATGTTGAAAAATGTATATTTACAACAATTTGCAGAGGATTATAGATATATACGGGATAATGAAATAATAGAAGGACGAATTGTCGATATGTGATTTTAAAAAAATCGATGATAACTTGCCAAAACCAGCACTTCCTTTGTCTGGTAACCCTATTATATTTCGCCTGTTTTATAGGTTATGACTAGATTGGTAAAAATAAGACGCAAGACCATGGTTGGCGATTTTTGAGCATTGCGCTAAGCGGGAGTTAAACTCCGATCATACAAAAAAAAAAATGTCTTTAAATAATAAGAAAATACTGGAAAACCTTTTAATAAAAAAACAGTTGAATTCATAACTCTTAGTCTTACTGTTTTAGCCACTTATATCACGTCACCGCTCATTCCCACTATATTACATTGTCCATTTATTTGTAACATTATAAAAGTTACAATATATTGTTTGAAAGCTACTGCGAGATTGAAGATATAAAACGGAAATCCTTGATTGTTATAATCACTGTCAAATACCCGCAATATTCACATTTAAAAAGCCAATTTTTATTCTTAAATACAACTTGATATGGTGATACAGGAAAAATATTCTTGTGTTTAAAAAATATAATAAAATATTTGTATTAAATAATAATAATTATGATGAAAAGGAAAGAAAAAGCGGAATTATCTAAAGAATAATAATTCTTCGTAAACTCTGCAGTAAATTGCTTCATAGGTTAATTGGTTTCATTTACTTTTAACTCAGTCGTTGTTTAGAAATAATAATAAAAGCTTTGCTGAAATTCAAGTCACTGTAGTTCGGAATCTTTTGTTTTAGCGTTTTTTCGAATATTTTTTCCCTTCTGGTTTGTAGTTTGAATTGGCAGTTTACTTGAATACATCGTGTGTTTCTGTATCATAAAAAGCCAATAAATCATTTCATGAAACGAGTTTTATTACACTTTTTTTCTTGTGTGATAAATATTACATTCCTTTTAATGACATTGTAATATTAAAATAACAAAATTAAAATAATTTGAATGAAAAAAAAATCTGAAATATTTAAAATTGCATCATAACACAACTGCATCATGTAAGTATCCCATGTTTTGCCATTTGAACCGGTTCCTATTTCGTCACTTAGACCAACCCAACTTACGAAATGTTGCATTCTCCCTTCTTTGAGCAATTTTCTAAAGAAGAGTTCTTAACGCAGCTTGTGTGGCCGGAATTTCAAAAATAGTCCAAAACCATTTGTCAAAATTCTCAACAGTTTGAAAGGCCCAGTTGAAAGCTGCTTCGAGCAGCAACCCTTTCGTGAAGAGGGAGTTAAAAGTTCTTATCTCCCTGCAGGTGGAAATCTCAAGGTCGAAGGTCACAGAGTTGCATAGTGGCAATAGAGGATAGAGGAGACGCTAAAAATATTCGGTCAATGTTATTTCTCTGTAAAAACAGCAGCTTCCGATTACTGTTATCGTAACGCTTTCCTAAAGGATAAAATCGAAATCACATGAATGGATTGTAAACTTATACATTCGTTATTTCGTAGTTGAAGAATTATTCACAAACTATTAAATTGGTGGTTAAATGGATTAAAAATTTCCAAAAAAAGAAAAAAAAAAGCTTTAAGAATAAAGATTCAACAAAAGAATAAGCTTTAAAAATAAAAATTCATTAAAATAACAGCTACTGAATAATAAAGACTGAATATTTTAGAAAGCGAAATTCTTCTACGTAGTAAAACTAAAGAAAACATTGCTAAATCTGCTAATGTTTTGATGTTTTTTTACTGCTGTATTTTATTTTTGCTATTTAGAAAGAAAATCATTTCCCTTCATGACTTATTAAAATATCCCATTTTAGAATGATTCATAATTCTAATCCATCATCGTAATAATTTTATTATGTTATTGTAGTATGAAGATTCAGTAACTGCACATTGAATCTTGATTTATATTTAATAAATTAATTATTAAATTAATTAAAAAATGAGATGCATTTCCTTCAGTGCTGTTGAATATGCTGATAACTCTATTTAAAATTCAGTGTTGAAGAAAAATAGGAATTATGTAATCTTCTCTCTATAGATTAAGACTTTCCAGCATATGAAATGGTGGCGGTTTTTGATAAGACGAGACCACAGGAATTGGAATATTTTGTGGCCCCTCCACGGTAAACTCTTTGTTGACAAAAAAAGTAGCAAGATGCTTATTTCATTTTTAATCTTATGTTAATATTTATTTTGCGATATCGTTATGCAATGAAAGGCAATTGCTAATGCGCTTATAGCTATTATTTTGTAATTGCACAGGTATTGTACCTTTTTTTATGTTTCTAGATTAATGAATCTTGAACTTTATTATATACATGCAATTGAAAGCAACGTTCATTGAGTTCTTAAGCGACTTTCATTCTTCATGAGTGTAAGGAAATAGTTCAATTTTTATATCAAGATCATTTATCCAAACCCTGGTAAATGTGTTATAATAGGCGACAAGGAAAGAAAGTATTCTGAACTCATAAAGGTTCAGAAAATTTGAAGAAGCAGACTTTTAATTCCTCAAGAATTTTTCTTAACACTTTACTTTTTCCTTAACACTTTTATTCGTGTATGAGCACTTTTTTTTCAAAGAAAAAGTAAAAGAGGAAAATTCTGTGAATTATACCAAAAAGGAGACTTCAATAATTAAATTTTCCTACGGCTTAGCACTATGATGCACATCCAAGTAGATTTTGAAGCCCTTATAAATATCGAGACACGAGACAACCACCCCCACCGCATGTGCGGAAATCCGCCAATGATGTGTAAAAAAGAGTTCTGAAATGTATGTAAAAACAAAACTAAATTTAGTAGATGAGACAACAACTGGCTGTATAAAAAAATCGTTTCTATCACTATAATATCGGGGTATTAAATGCAAATAAAAGCAATACACACACATACATAAACACTGATAAGTAATTGTTTTTATTTTCTGCCTCAATATTGCAGCATTATTCCATATGGTCCTGATAAAATCTCTTAAAAATGAAACCGATAAACTAAAATTCATTTGAATTAACAGGTTTATAATTATGCAACCCGTTGAAATATATGAACAACTGAATGCATTTCTACGGCGACAAATGAACAAATACGAAAGGCATCGATAAATTTTTATCATTTGTAAATAATTTTTTCTAACGAATTTCAAACAGCAAGATTTTTAACTATTCACAAACATCAATTTTCCAATTCTTTTCGTGTCCTACCATTTTTTTAAAAAAAAGTTCTATATTTTCAAGCATGATGAAAAATTAAATTTTTCATCAAATATTTTAACATGATATTTTTAGGTCAGCATACTATTTGCTTATTACGTGACTTCTAAATGTTTTTAAAAATAACAACTTAATGTGCTCTATAAAGTCTTCAGTATGCGAAAGAATATTATTAATTAGATTTGTAGCTAAAACTGAAAACATTCACCATTTGCCATTTCTGTAATTGAAAGTCGATTTTGGAGAGTAGAAATTCGTATATTTGAAGAAAAAAAATTACCATCATGTGCTAAAAGCTTTATTGTATTTTCTTTTTATATTTTGTTTGGGTAGACAAGCAGTCGATCAATAGATTTATATCTGTTGGCATGAGGTAAAATAATTGTCACCTCATGTTTCAACTTCTTGAATCAGTCTACAAAGCAACTCCTTAATTGTTTATAAAATTAGTTCTAAAACAACTGGTACTCTTTGAATAAATAACAAGAACATCTGCAGAATAATAGGAAACCCATCTCCCATCCCACGCATTTCAATTTCAGGGTGAGGATTCAGAAAATCACTCACACGTGCTCGAATGCCTGACAGATGATTTGCAGTGGGCTAACTTCATCAAACCTCTCTCTCTCCACAGCGTCGGGTAAAGGGGTCTTTTGTTTATTCTGGACTAACCCCTCAGATGTGAAGGGAGAGAGAGGAAGGACCCCTATTACGAGGGACGGTGGTGTGCTCAAAGGGTTACGCGAAGGTCAACGCAAGACAGCAATACTGGAGGGAGTGACGTTGTTATGAGTTTGGAATAGGGAGTTCGCAATATAACCTTGAAACGTTATCCTTTGAAATGATGGTGGTATTTTTGGAAAGTCAGACCCAAGTCACCATCATTGTACAGAAAATGCATCGCTTGGCATTGTAAACTATTGAATAGGTTTCTGGGATGACAGTAATAAGGACTTACTTCACAGGTGGGGGTTTGACTGATGATGATAAAATATATCTTACGCGTAACAACACTTCTTGAGGAGGCAGGAAGTGGTTGGATTCAGAGAAAACTGAAATGCTTTCTGTTTGGGTTCAAGACTATTTTTGTGCAGTGAGAATAAAAAGAATGAGTGTGTGAATAAAAAGATATAGACAGATAGACAGCTGAAATTTATTTACTCTTTAAATGATTTCATTTGTCTCTAAAATATAGAAAAGGTTTGATAGTAAATTTATTTTTTATTTATAAAAGAATAATAAAAATCGACTATCAGGCTTTCTTTTTTTGCACCTATTTCTGTGTTTCATGTGGTATAATTTTTTTTAATTTTCTTCTAAAAAAACAGAAAATAACGCATGTATGAAAAAAAAAAAAACGTCCATTGAATTTCATTATGAAACAATTTAAAGGATTTAAAAAATATATATTTAGTCATTTTCTAATACACGAAGAAATTTTATAGCATTACCTATAAGTTTTAATTTTCGAAACACTTATGAATTAGACTGTTATTGTTTTTTCACAATCGCAAAATTATTTTTAATAATAGCTAAATTTACATACTTTATCTGTAAGTTATTTCTTCGAAACGAAAGAATTTAATTTTTCCGAATGATATCCATCAAAACTATGTTCGAATTTATCTTGTATTTGAAAAAAAAAATAAAAAAATAACATTTCATCTAAAATTGTTTTCAAATTTTGAAAGCTTATACGGCATTGGATGATTACTTTAACTTTTTTTTTTATTAAACTTATAGTATGAGTTGACATTCTGCGGTCCAAAATATTTTTACAGCATTATATTCGGAAAAAAAATGTGAAAACAAAAGTCAAGAATTCACTGAAAACAATAGAAAAATAAATTTTAACTTAACTAAATCTCTTAAACCAATTTTTAGTTCATTAAAACATTAAACTAAAATTTATTTATACAGAAAATTCTATTCCGAAATAAATATATGGTGTGTAAATAATTTTAAGAAATTATATATATAGATTTAGATTTGAATGAACTAAATCTGTCATTATAAATAATTCTTTGCCAAGTCTGCTTAGAAGCATTATATGTTTCCTTTGGTTCGAATGGAAGATATACAATGCTTTGTATGGGAATAGAAAACAAACCTTTCTTCATAAATTTCTGGTTAATAACTATAATAAATAAACATTTAAGGAATAATTTATTTAAGACTAATACATCAATTAAAGTAATACTTTGCATATATAATATATGCAATCAAAAATTTTTTTTGTTATAACTTTAAAGAGCTTATAAAAGATTAAGACAATATTGTTACTTATATTTAAGCGATTCAATATTCCTGAAATTTTAAAATTGATTAAATGCACATTTCAGATGAAATGGTATTGCTTTTAAGGGCAAAATGTATATGTTTCAAAGGTAGTGTTTTTACTTTTTTACTTGTGTAACTTTCATATGTTTATTATAAAATTCTCACTACAGCAAAAAAAAAAGTATTATCACTACTTTTGGACGACTATAGAAATAAAAAGAATAAATTACGCATTTTATGGATACCATTACGTTTACGACGTTATACAGTTTAGGAGCAACTTTTATCGTAATTTTCTGTTTTGTTTTTACGATTAAAAGCTTAAATAGACTGTAGCTGTGTTCATTTCATTAGCCTGAGACGACCACTTTTCAACGATTCCATTTTGCTAAAGGGTGAGACGCCGAAGGATGCATGTATTTCCGAAAATTACTTTATTGTTAAATTTAAGCATCCCTTTGTTTCCTCTTCCTCACCCTATTTTGTCGAATTAAACTCATTCTAACGCATGCGCAAAAGTGCTGAAGGCTTTAAAGTCTTTTGACAAACAATAGTTTAAGATATTTGTTTAGAAAATGCATACATTAAGCATTTTTGAATGCTCAGATGTGCTTTAGCTGTGTTTTGAAAGAAAGTTAGAAAACTTCGAAAGTAAACATTGTTTAAGGAATTCATGATTTTTCATCTTGGTGATGAATTCGCAACAAGAAGGTTAAATTTACCTTCAGTAGCTTAGTTATAAAACTAAAACTTCAGCATTTAAAAAAAAAACTTGTAAGTAAATTTAATTAAAAGTCATTTACAAAAATTCAGTTCCTAGTATGTGATGCGTAACTGAATTTATTTTATTGTATTGGACAACAATACATCTCACAATGCCAGTTCTGGAACTTTCTAAAACTTTACGCCGAAGTTTATCTTTCCTGTAATTTCAAACTGTTCTCATCCACTGTTGATTTCAAGAAGTCATTATATTTTGAGATTATATTTATAAATCTGATTACCATGTTCAGTACTTCTTTCACCGAATGTGCAATTTCGGTTTGAATATTAGACTTTTCACATTCACAGCAGCTGCTTGCAATTATTTGTCTTCATTCCCTTGAATCTAGTCTTTCGCTGGAAACAGTGTCCCACCCCCCAGTCCGAAAACCCCCAGTGAGCTTAAAGTTCCCCGCGAAAGGGTTGCGAATATGTTGTTCTTTCATATAATGTGACAGTTTTTGAGGGTCGAGAAAAGTAAGTAAAGAAAAAAGTGGAAAATGACTGGTAGGAATGTGGCTGCATTTTTTTAAATGACACTTGACCCTCCCAATATGCAAGTTTTTTTGCAAAGGTCTATTTTTCAGATGGCCTTGGAAATTTTGAGAGCATTTTTAGCTTTAGCTTTGAAAGATTTGAGTGTAGATATCATATTTTCTATTAGAAACTTGAACCAAACTGATTATATTTATAGTGCTATAGGTTTTTTTGACATCATGAGGTTTTGAACTATGCTGTAAATTTTATTTTCTTTTTACTTAATAGATTAAGTAAATGAGTTTAAATGAAGATATGAATCAAGCCCACATAATATAATAAGCAAATTTATTTTTAATTAATATTTTTTAAAGTACAGAAATTTTATACATACAAATAAAATAAACCAAATGATACTAATAATGAGAAATGTAAGTAAAATAAAGCTTAGCAATACCTATAAAAAATATTTCAAAATTGTTGTATAAATTTTTACGTCATCCAAAAACTGGTGTTTAGAAAGCAATATTTATTACATTTAATGTCAAATATTCAATCATAGTTTATTTCCTGTATTTGAGTTTTTAAATGCATGCTTTATCTAAATTTATTGCAAGATTTTCAAGATTTCCATCTGTACATACAATTTCCAGTCCCTTTCTTTTTAGAAAGTATAGTAGCTTTATAAGTGAGGAATGTGCAAAATGAAATATTTATTTCACATTTTTTTTTTGCTATGTTTAATGAATTTATTTATAAACTTAAATCAGTGTTGTTTGTAGGAGGCACATCAAACTAAAAGGTGGAATTGAAAAGGCAAGAAGAGTTTTTTTTTTAATTTGCTATTCGAATATTGAAAAATTTACCCTGCCTTTTTCTGCAAAATGTGCATAATTTGGATAATAAGGACATCCATAGAACCAATTTTTTATTTCAACCACAGGTGTAATTTCAGTATTTTTTTTCAACATTTTTGCAATTTAAATATTTAAAAAATTTATCCTACCTTTTTCAGCATAATGTGCATAGTTTAGATAATATAGAAAATCAGAGATGCAGTTTTTTAATCCAACTACAGATGTAATTTCAGCACTTTTTTAAAATTTCATTTGGAAATTTGTGACGATTTGTTTCGTCATAAATTTTTGTCTGCTACTCATTCACATACACACTCATAAGTTTGGAAAGATATCGCGAAATAAAATCTTTACATAGCCCTTCAACAACTGATTGATTTTCCCAGTTTTATTTATCAATTGATTTTACCGTTTTCCATACATATCTAACTATTCAGGAAAGTTTATATTGTTTCTTCAGTAATAAAAATAATATATTCATTTTTTATAATATGTATTTCATCAAAACTGATTGACATTACTAAATAAACGTTTTCAGCATGAAATATTAATAAAAAATCTCGTCTCCGGCTGGTCATATGCACATTGAGAGCATAAGTTAACAGAAGAAATTGTTATATAATGAATTTGGAGTTCAATAAAAGGCTACAATAAATCCCTCTGCACATGATTTAAGTTAAGAAAAATGTTTTCTGCCGTTTTAAATTTTAAAAAGAAACTGATTTTGTCAGATTTAAATAAGAAATACTAATTAATATAATCATACTTACTCACTAGAATATAGCAACATTTTTTATTGTTTTTTTTAAAAGATTTTCTTTCTTGTGATAGGAATATCAATTTATTGAAAAAAGCTCAAAATATTCTTTTGAGTTGGATTAAAAATGTGATGATATTAATCTTATTTTTCTGAGCTTTCTTGTAATGACTAAAATTAGATTATTAACTATTGTTTATTTCACCATCCCAATTCCATGACCTTCTTTTTTATAATTATTTTTTGTTGAAAACCCTTTTGTTTAAAGTCAGTTACATCATTGGTTGTTGGATGCAATAACATCAGTTGCTATTAGAAATTATAGCCGCCAATGGTACTCGAATTGTAGCACTAAGCCTTAGCACTCCTATGTCTCCACACAGGCACCATTCAAGACAGTGCATCATTTTGTCATTTTTAATTATTTTCTTGAATTTTGACAGGTAAAAATACTTAAAGAGTAGTAAAAATATATAGATTAATTTTCCTGAAAACACAACTTACAATTTCGTATATAGTAATTTTCGCAGCAATAAGCAAGTCTTTTTATTCTGCGAATATTTATGCATCGAATTACTTTTCGGAGCGCTAGGGGTTAAAACTAACCCTGCCTAGTTTGCATTGTCAGTGAAATCTACGAAAGAAAGTAATCGAGTTTTTATATTGGGAAATAAAATATTGAGTGCATAAAGACCTGACTTAACTATAAACATTTTTTTTTGTATGCAAAATCTATTATATTTATTGTCCAACAAGTTCCTTTTATAAACTGTGAATACTTTAATTAAATTTATTAATGCCCTATTTTGTGAAATTTAATATGTATGCATTATAGGTAAAATGTATCTATAGATGGTATTATTTTCCTAATTATGTTGGAACATGATTATGTTCCTAAACTTAATATTTCTTCTTATCATATAAATAAATGCATGCAGTATATACGAGGGGTGATTAAAAAAAGTTTAGATGCATCAGTATTTGGAAAGTAGAAATTGTGGAGGGCATATTGTTACCCACAGTGTGGACAGATAGCTCTAGTCGCTCGAGCAGATAGTGTTAGTACTCGTAACAGCGACAATAATGGCAAAATGTCTAGAGAAGTTGTCGCGCTCAGAGGGGCAAACCATGATGCGATTTTTATGGGCCAAGAATGTGTCCACATCCGATATTCAGAGCCAAATCGTTGAAGTGTAATAGGGCGAAGCAATTATTAGAAAAAAGGAAATGAAATGGTTTTATATTGCGGGCATATTGCTGGAAACGTTTAGGTGGGAGGTCTGTAGTCATCCCCCATATAGCCCTGATTTGGCTCCCAGTAAATATTTCCTTTTCTCGGTAGTGAAGAAACAGTTATCCGAAACAAGATTCATATCAAACGGTGATGTTCAAAAAAGTGTCTAGAATTAGCTTAATAATCAAGGGTCGGATTACTACCAAGAAGGGGTAAACAAATTGATCCAGCGGTGTGATAATTGCCTCAACAGGTTTGTTGATTAGAGAAGTGACCACCACATATGTCTCTTTATTACCATTTGTGTCCTGTGTCTATTGTAAATAAAGCATTTTCCTTGTAAACTCTCTTTGATCACCTCTCTTAGGTTTTGATTACATCAAAGGCCTTTTTTTAAACTACACACAAGAACCATTTCCATTTTTTTTAATAAGGAAATCTATGGATGAAAATTAAATCTTGTTTGTAATGGCTATACTTCAGCGATATATAGAGATTAAAAATACTTTGTAAAGTAACCAATTGATTTTACAAATGTTATATAAGTTTTTGACTTATTGAATTGTTGTTGTTGACCCATTTAAGGAATGATTTCCATTTTTTTTCACTTTTTTGAATAAAATAAATATTCTTAAAGAATTATGGTATTCATCTTGAATATTTTGAAAATGGTACAGCTAAAGCTTCATTTTACTGCAATATCAATCGCCAATTATTCTTCTTAATCCTATTTACAATGCTGACATTATTAAATTTTCAGTCATTGTAATAATTACTATGTATAAATTCAGAAATTAGAGAAACAAATACAATTCTTTTTTTTTTAAATTTCTTGTAAAGTAATTTGATTCTTGATTTTTAGCGAAAGTTTGCTGTAGATGTCTTAATCACACTATCTTTCGTTTAACATTCATCAATTAATCAATCATCCTTTCATTCCTATGTATTAAAGAAAGATGATTTTAAACCATTGATTTAAGTACAGATGACTAATAGTTTATCGTGATAATTGTTTAATTTCATAAATCTTGTTTTTATGTAGAATAAAAAATTATAGGAATATAGAGAGAGAAAAAGGCGTTAGCATACATGATACTTCTGCTCAACTGTGAGAATATCACAGTTGAAGCTGGGGCTGTGGGCTATCACAAACAAAAATATGGTATTTAGTATGGCGGAGTTCCGCCAAAAAAAATGGATCTTGTACCTTGAAACCCAAACAAAGCAAGCCATGGACTCTAATTCTCTTTGACCAATACTCTCTAAACGTTACTTGACACTTGTATAAACGATACATGACACTTGTATAAATGATAAGAGATTGTGCTATAGACGATATTTCTGGTGAACATTTTGAGTATAATTGTCTCTTTCCTTAGATGTATGACCAGGGAAAGAAAGCGGAAAAATAATTTATAAGTTATCTTTTCTTCTGCAAAGAGGCAGAACTTCTCAAAAACTTATATGCATTTGTACAAGATACGCAACCACGTGATTTTTTCATGCACTCTTGTACACACATAAAAAAAACATTTTGTACTTTAGCTGTCCTCTCTTGTTTTTCGTTGGTATACGTTTCTTGTTTCCAATGTTTCGGCTGTTTTCAACTTATACTGCATTTATACTAAATTTTTATAAATTTGTATTTTGATTGTTCACCGAGAAAAAAGAACTTCTTTTATCCTTAAAAGTAATTAATGATTTTTTTCATAATTAGCTTATTAAAGTGGTAAAACTTTCAAGGATTTATTTATTATTGAGTTAAAATTTTCCACTAGATCTATAATAAATATACATGTTTAGCTGACATATAATTGAAGAGCTGAAAGAGTATTACTAATTATTATTTAATTATAATTAGAAATTTTAGAATTTTGCAATGATGTGATCCGAGATCCAGTATTTCTGAATTACTAGGGACTTTAACAAACAGATTGAGAAATTAATATTCTTTTGAGATGAGAAAAACTAACATTTTCACAATTTACCAGCTAAAAAATTGTCTGACTAAAATCTTCGTTGTAGCTGAAGTTTGGTAAACATTTGTTGCGAAAGAACCAAATCTACTCCAATTTAAAAATTATTCTGAAGCCTTAAATTTATGGCGGAATTAAAAAAAATATTTATTGTGTAATATTTAAAGAGGAGAAATTTTGTAAAAGAATTCATATAAGTTTATTTTAATGTGACTAGGAAATGTGGTTGAATTTTATTGATAGTTTTTACTAGTCCGATCGACAATAAGTTACTTTGAATTTAAAGTATAATTTTGACACTGCCACACCACTGCCACTCTCATATGAAACCCATGTGAGAAAACAGTTGTTTTGAAAGTGCAAACAGGAATTTTCTGTTTTAACGTCAAAGACAATCATTGCAGTTCTTTAAAAACTAAAAACTGATTCAATCAATTATAACTACCATACATAGACATAGAATCAACAAGAGATTAGTCATTCGATTTAATTTTTCTGGTAGTTCTATTAACCTATTAGAGGCCGCGGAGGTCTGGTGGTAATGCCTCGGCTTCGGAATTGGAGGGTTGCAAGTTCGACCTTCTGATTCCACCGAAGAACCGCCGTGTAAGTGCACGTTAAATCCATCGGGGAAAAACGTCCTCCCACTGGTGTGGTGTGGTTTGGAGAGGGGGTGCCAGATCAGGTGTCGTAGTCGTCATCGTCTAATCGTAGTTCAAAATTACGAGGTTCGCCCCCAAAATAGCCCTAGTGTTGCTTCAAAACGTGACGTTAATATAACTAAACTAAACTGTAAACTTATCAAATGTCGCATTTCGGAAACATCTGTAAAAATGCAATGCATGAAACTATCTTACTTCTGGATGTTTCCCAAAACCTATGAGAGAAAATCATATTAAATAGATATTAAAAATAATATAAACAAAATTATGATCGTTTTATTTCATTGTCTTAAAATAACTTGCATATCCATAACAACAATAGTTATTCTTGTCATGTAAAAAGTATCGTGATATCAGGTTTGATTTATCTTTGAAAATTGATTGGTTATTCGAAAGATCTGAGTCATTTTAAAGAATCAAGTTAACAATAGAATTGAACTTTTTTGATCCCTTGACTTTTGCATTGTTAGCGAGAAGTTTTTGGACGTGTTCTTCCGGCATTTACCTTGAGGCCTTTTCCACATTTAGTACACACACACACACACACACACACACACACACACACACACGCACACTTGCCTTCATTTTCATGTGTGTCGCCATGCATCTTGTTAATACTTTTCGGAAATTATCCCCTATAATTATAGGTACAATGGAACAGGTAAAGAAGAATCTATGAAATCTATACATTCTAAAAGAAAGTCTTGGAAAGGGATCACAATACAATCAAAAAATGTTTTTATTTAGAAAAATAAGATGGGAGAGTGTGAAAGATAAAATAAAATTCAAGATAAAAAAAGCTTAATTTAGAATATAAAATAAAACAAATACTTATTAGAAGTAATACACATTTTTCGAACTCTTAATTTTATTGTTTTTGAATAATGTTATTAAAATGAGTCACAATTTATAGAAGCTTTACATTTAGACGTGTGTGTGTTTTTCAGTTGTAACAGAAAATATTGCAACAGAAAAAAAAACCCCTGAGATCTTGATTGACATTGCGTTAATTCGAAAAACTTATTTTTAATATAATGGGTGTTTATCTGTGAAAGCGATAACTGAAAAATATTTTCAGTAATTTATTTTTATTCAGTAATTTATTAATTATTCTAAATTCATAGACTTCTATCAAATTTAAATGAAATCCATACTATCTGACTACTCAAATACAAATGAGCTCTATAATTTCAAAGTATAAAGTTCTGGATAAATAAAATTTATTAGACAAGTTTAGTATCTAATATATATAGATTGTTAACAAGTTATGTATCAAATATTTTGGTATGTACTTTTGCAAATAGGCTCGTAAATTTAATAATTTAATGAAATCTAAAAAAATTAAGGAAATTCGGTATATGATCTTGAGATACAACTGTAGCTCTATGTCTAATTTTGGATACAACCGAATGAAAAAAAAAGGTACCAAAGACGGATATTTACATGACAAATAAAAAATTAAAAATATAAAAAAATAGAATTTACAAAAATAAAAATATACCCAAGTTTCACCGCATTTGAATTCTAAATATTTTCAAGTCACATTTGTATGATAATTCAATAATTTAAAAAATCCACTTTACTACACAATTGCAGAAATGAAAGATAAATAGATCTATATCTATCTATAAATAGATCTATATCGCTTTCACATCTATATCTATATACTTATAATAAAGCTCAATGTGTGTGTGTGTGTGTGTTGGCGCTCTACAGGCCAGACCGTTGGACCTACAGCTACCAAATTTGGTACATGTATACCTTGGAGGTCCGGAATGTGCACCTCGGAGCCCCTTTTTCGAATTTTTAATTAGAATTTGAATTAATTAAAATTTAAGCGAAATTTTGACGTTTTTCCGCTATAACTTCCGAAAATATGATCGCATAAACATGCTTTTTACATCAATTTAAAGATTAAAAAATTAGCTTTCTAACGGTATCAATTTTTTTAATTTATAATGTAAGCTTCTATTTTTAACGAATTTTTAAAGAAATATTTTAACCATGTTTTTATCACGTGACTGGATAAAATAAAAGAATGCCGGAAGTTCAAATAAAAAAATTATCATCGCAAAATAAATCTACAGAAATGCAACTTTTAAGCACGTGACTGGATAAAATAATATAAAATGTGATATTTTCTTTAAAAAATAAATGCAAAGCAAATTTTTCTACAATCGTTTGCAATATCTATATCATTAACTCAATAAATCTTCTTTATTTACGGTAAACCTGATTTAATTTAGACAGGATATGCATTGAAGTCCCGACTCAATGGCATATTTATGTAATCGTTTTCAATATCTGTATCATTAATTTAATACTTTTTTTCCCTTTCTCGCTTTCTTTAAAAAAACATATTTAATATTTTGGCAACATCACCGATTTTTTTTTTAATATTTTGGAAGCATAATCGATGGTTAAAACTAACTGATTTATAAAATTAAGGAATATTATTAGGAAAAGGTGTACTTTTAGAACTTTCCGTCCATCATCTTAAAGAAAATATTAATTTCAGGTCAATCAATGCCCGGAATTACTTCAAGGCTAATGAATATGTGATTTAATTGAAAATTTTAGAACGCTTTACTCATGGCGAACCAGCTGGTCGCCAAAGGCGTCTAGTATAAAATAAAATAAAAAAACTTTTAAAAGTTGTAAGCCATGACCTGCATTAATCCTGCCTTTACGAAAGATGTTTCCTCAACCATTTATCTTTAGGAAAAGTGGATAATTAATAATATTGTTTCAAATTAACTAACAAAGTATTCTATGCGATGCAAAGGGTTTAATTTTTCATCCATCTCTTATTTTTTACAGTCGGCAAATATTTTAATGATCCTATATATAAAACGGAAATCGGAAATGCGCGAAGAAAGATTTTCATTGCTTTTACTCCCAACAATGAAGAATGTGAAGTTGTTTGAATGCTAACGCTCCACAAGTGAGAACTAGAGCAACCAAATTTATCTCAAATATATTTTATAGAGTTGAAATGTGCATTACGGAGTGATTTCTTGTTTGAAATGTTAATTAATTTGAAAGAAATGAGATTTCAATTTGAATAACGAGTTTAAACCAACAAAAGATATTCAATTCATATTGTATGCATATATGTATATAAGTATATAATTTCTTCTCAAACACTAATATTTCCTATAGCGCAGAAGCACAGAAAAACAAGGTGTCCCAAACAACATATTTGTCAGCCTATTTCAATTCATTCAACAAATTCTGCCTTTAAAATAAGACATTATGCAGCTGTATCAAACTGATTGTGGTATCAGATATCCAAAGATATCTAGTATACAAAACTGATAAAGGATATAAGGCGCTTGGAATTCGTTTTATGATTAATTTGACAGTCTCCTCAATCCCATTAAGTTTAAATTGGATAATAATGCATCTGTTACAAAATATTAGGGAGTATAGCATAGTTATATATAGCATTCTATACATCTTATATCATTCCCGTCTATTAATGCATATTCCATCGAAAAGTTCCTGTTTTATTTTACACTAATTATATCATTAAATCACGTTTTTTCCCAAAAGCTATGAACTAAAACCACCAGCCCATTGTCTTTAATACCATCTCTGAGAGAACGAAATCCGGATTTGGAATCATATTCATATCAGCACAGTTACCAGTCTTGGCACAAGTGTGAGAACTGACATGGCGTACCAGATTTCATTCCTGTGAATAAAGAATTTATCAATGACTGTACAAAGTATAATTGATAATCAGCATCAACCCGTAATGCAACAAATTATTAGGTGCAGGTAGATATTGATATTACGAGATGCAGGTTGATAAAGTAACTGATATATATCGAATATCAACTCAACCCAAGTCTTGTGGAATGTAAAATGCAACGGAAATGCATTCGTCCTGCATTACGGGATTCTCGGGCATGCGTATTCCCTCTTCACCAATCCTTCCTTACTTCACTGATTGATGACTGAAAGTTCGTTAAATAAAGTGCCTAACAACATTCTAGGTACAACGGACTTGCGCAGAGTTTGGAGTATTGCTTTCTTCAACTATCAATAGTTGAAAAGGAGGGGGAAATAATGTATGGGTGTTTTTTTTCCCCTTCCTTCTTTTACAATAGAAGTACGGTGCACGTGCTAGACGCGCGAGCTTAAAGTTCGTTCCGGTTTTTATTACGCATCAGTGCTCACACTCAACGGAAAATAATTATTTCCCTTTTGCCTCACAAATACTTTCTATTTCCTGAGAAAATTTCTGCAGATTCTATTGTTTTTCGTCACTTTTAAATGGAATATTAATACCAATTCATGTGATGTGACAACTTGTGTTGTAAACTGATTATAAATATTTCATTTTAATATAAATTTATTAATTTATATAAATTAAAAAAATATATTTAAGTGAAATGGGACAGTTTGTTTCATCACGTCGCATTATTATTTCTTTTAGGATTATGATTTATGACATTTACGTGATCCGTTCTCTTAACGTCTTATCAAGAGTTTCAAATCTGTTTGTCGATATCAAGAAAATTTTAACTGGTCTAAATGTCCTATTTAAATCTCGTAGTAATGATTTGTGGTTATGTACTTTAAAGTTACATTAAAAAAAATATTTCTCAAGAGGTTTCATATCTTCTTTTTCATAATTTAAAGTGTGATAATTTGCTTTCCTTATGGTAGGCAATTTTCATATTTTCGATATCCAATAATTCAGTTCATTGGATATTAAAAAGGGAAAAAGACTTTCTCTTATTTTCAAATTATAAAACATTAAAATTGCTGATTAATCACTCAACATATTAATAATCAAGATTTTCTTTAGCACACATTTGCTGAATTTGCTTTATCCTTTTAGAGGTATTAAATTTTAAACATGTGGATGAAATGTTCTGCCAGAGTTTTACTTCCAAACTAAAAATCTATGACCATCTCTTTCTTTCTTAAAAACTGGTTTCTGAGAACAGACAATCGATCATTGTGCAAAAAAAAAAAAAAAAAAAAAAAATTCATTGTACTTGAGATTTTACGAAGCACTTTCAAATACATGTTTTTATGAAATATTCAAACGAAGTGTCTAGCCTGTCATTGATATATGTGCAATCTGTTGTTGTTGTTGTTACTTATGGCACTTTACAAGCCACCGAAGGATACTATCAGCGATTTAAGCCGAAATGCGTCTCTTAATTTTTTAGTACCGCCAGCTGTATTACTTAGCTATTTCATGCTTCACATTCTCTTTTACAATCCTTTGTACAAGGGGACACATTCGCGAAACTCGCAGATAGATAACAAAAGAAAAGCCATCCCCGATCCTGGACGCCAAGATCGAGGGGAAGACTCTACCCCTATGCCAGGACGCCGGCATTTAGGAGTAATAATTTGCTCGTGAAACATCAGCTTGCTTACATAATTGTGCTGAAGTAGTGGTACTTCAAACCATTCTATATTATAACCATTCGAAGGTAGCTCTATATGTAATTATCATCTCTACTTAGGACCGAATTAATTTTTTTAATATAATTAAAGTTTTGGAAAATTCTCATGCACATCAACAAATTCATTTGTATAACTATAACACTTTGTGTTTAAAAGTTTCTGCATTTATTCTTTCACGTCCCTTATTTAGATTTTGTAACCGCATTACATCTGCTGTTTTTTTTTTTAAGTAATAATACCATTATACAAAAGAATACTATTTAAAACCTTATAAAGAATTATAAGTATAAAATTTGCTATTACTAACTTTAAAAAAGAAAAGACAATTGAAATATATATTGATTATAAGTGAAAGTTTTAAGAGGAAATCAAGTTAAAATTTCGGTTAATACAAAAAAAAAAAAGTTTTTTTTTCTTGATAATTATTTTATGATACTACACACATATTCTTTATCAATAAATTTAATATTTTACTTTTAAAATTCTGTTTCAGACAATATTTTAAAAAAATATTCTTAAAATCATATTGATCCTGTCTTTTACTCTTTTATAATTTTACTTGTTACAGGTATTTGATTGTAGAATTCGTCTTTTAATTACTTCAAAATAAAAATAGTGTTTATAAAATGTTAATTATCCAGATATAATGACTTGGTTTAAATTTCCATGCTAAGTAGATTTCAGTATAACATGTGATTTAAAAAATATTATATTATTTGCAATCTTTTTAATTAAACCAAATACTTAACTATACGAGAAAGAAAATTAACTGTTAATTTTCTTACCTTTTTATGAATAATGAGAAAGTGTCGCATTCTTAAAAAACGATATCTAGATTCATGAGCCTTTTATTTTACACTTTCTTATATAACATAAAATTTGTTTTCTGCTTACTTCTTCTAGACTCGATAACTTAAAAAAATAAACAACTAGATAGACACCATTATTCTATTTTTATATCAAAATTATAGATTTTCATCAAATTTTGAGCGTAATTCTTCGAAGAAAAACCAATTTGTGCGTTAGTTTATATGCACTGGAAAAATCAAAACATGAACTTAAAAATAAATTAATTAAGTAAATGAAATTTTGTATAAATTTTGATTGGAATTTTACATCTATACGAGAATTTCAATAAAACTTACACAAGTTTTGATTATTTACTTTCTACAATATAAACACTATACGGTATTAAATAAATGTAATCAAATTTTATGTATTTTGGATTTAAAGCAGAAGAAATAAACAAAGGCATTTTTTCGGAGATATAATATTAAAAATTAAAAGAAAAATTATTCAGACTGTTTGTAACTTTTACATTAAAAAAAAAAGACTCATAAAAAAATCTTAGAAAATAAGCGTAGATTCAGTATTTAATTCACTTTTAAACCTGAAAGGAAGGAGTTTTACATACATTAAAAAATTATTTTGCATTGGATGCTTTAATGTTTATTATGTGTATTATTATGTCATTATGTCATAGTATATGTCATCAAGAGTATTAACCACATTGTTGCAAAATATCTGCCATTTAACTTGAAACCGGAATATTTTTCGAACTATAAATTAAGAAGCATTTTTTTTTAACTTTTTTTTCTACGAAAAACATAAAGAGAAAGCATTAGCATCTTCAAATTTTCAATATCATCTTCATCTTCAAAAAAATTTCAGATAAACCCGTTTCGCTAATTCGATTCAAAATCCCATTTTTTCAGTTAAACACATTTGCTATGACATAACGCTTTTGTCATTGATTGGTATGATTGATGATAAAAATTTGACAGTGGATTTGCTGCAAACTTAAAGTGTTAAAATATAATCAACGTACAAATTAATTATGATCTTATTTTTTAAAACAATACCCTAAATTGCTCCTTGAATAAAATACTTATTGTTAACGCAATATTCGAATGTTTTTATCTCACAATCCAAATTACATACCTATTGTTAGTGTAATAAAGGAATCGTTACATAAAGTGATTATTTAAAATCACTTAAAACACACACAAAAGGGCAATTTTTTAAAACGGAAAAAGTTAGTTTCTGAAGCTGATATTATTAGTCATTGCGCAGTCCAACACTTCAATTGCACATAGTCATTCTTTCAATTTCGATTGAACAAAGAAGCATACATCCCTTCTCCCCCCCTAAAAAATCAACTTCCCCAAGATAATTATTTTTGTTGAATAACGTAGGAACGAAGGATTTGTATTATCTTTACTTTCTTTCATTTCGTTTTAGGGCCCCAGTAACACAATTACCTGTCCAGAAAATTACAGAGGGCGTAAAACGTAATCCATCATGAATCGGCGCGTATGATGTCATCCCTAGTTTAGATGACCAGTGGCCGGAACCCCTACTGACCCTTCACCCTCAGTGGGGAGGGGAGGGAGAAGGAACAAGTAATAGCCTTTAAAGAAGTCCGATAATTTCGTTTCAGTACTGCCGGCCAAAGGGAAGAAAATCTATAAGTGGAGATTGCAAGATATATGAAGTAATAATAGAGTACCACAGATTGCTAGTGTTTCATTTTTTTCTAAATGTTTACGTTCTTTAAAGTGCTATTTTTAGTCTAGGGGAGATCTATAGTCACTCCCCTTATGTCATTGGTACTCGTTTCTGATGTTTGAGAAATTGCTTTTAATAACAAGTTTAGAGCAGGCAGATGTTCTTTAGCTGATAAATATCTTAGGGTAAAGAGTATCTGCGGAAATCTGTGTTATGGGTATCTTATGAGATGCAGTTAATAGATTTGAAGTTCTAGGTCATTTGTATATATTATTAACTTTTAAATAAAATTTATAGTCAATTAAAAAAACTCTATTTAACTATTGAAACTTTTTTAAATAATTTGATGGATCTAAACAATAGGATAAAAACAGTTGCAGTATAATGCCTGTATTTTCTGTTTTTCCCTTTGGATTATTCGTCTTATCTAATCTTCTTTTTTCAAAAAAAAAAAAAAAAAAAAAAAAAAAACTCTATTTGAATATTATAGGGCAAATTGGCAACATATAAAAGGCTGGCAAAGAGATTCATTAATGATGTCAAAAGTACTTCTTGTTTTTAGATTGAAGAATAAGTTCAGTGAAATTAGATGCACATGAATTTATAAAATTTTATTTCACAAAAACCGATTATCAATGTTTCAATTTAATTCTTATCAATACATCAATAAATTTTAAATACAATAAAATCATGTTTGAATTAATCAGGTGTTTTAGTGATAGAACGTTAACTGTCGGTCTGCAACAGAGTTGCGAATTTCTTCCGACAACTCTTTAAATACGATGTTCGATGAGCGTTAACCCATTTGCATCATATGAAAATATGAAAAAAAAGCCCATATCACGGAAAAATTATCATTTCATATTTAGGTGTAAAATTGTATAAAAGTTGAAAAAAATCCTTTTTGAGCATTATTTGTTAGTAATTTTAGTCAGTGTGGTAATATTTGAAATGTGGGTTGCATATAGGTATATAATATATAATATCAATATAGAATATGTCATATTATATGCTATGTATATAATATGATGCAGCGTATATATACGTTCCAGTGATAGTGACCAGGAAATTTGAGCGTATATATACGCTTATCATGCAAAATGATGCACATGGTTAAATCCATGTTAGACCAAAGATTTCTATTGTGCACAGTTCTGAAAAGACTTAGATTTCTTCTTAGTCTAGGACAGATAAATTAACCTAACCATAGGTTTATCCTCATTTAATGTGTCAAGAAATTGTTAAAAAAATTTGAAAATTTTTATTTGAAATCATGACTACAGCTTTATTAAATTAAAGTTACTATTTAATGTAACAAGAATACTGATTTTCATCATACTGATATCTTGGAGAATATTTTATATGCATACTAGCCGCCTTTGGCTACCAGCTGGTGCGCCATGAGTAAAAAGTTCTAAAATTTTCAATTAAATCACATATTCATTAGCCTTGAAGTAATTACGGGCATTGATTGACCTGAAATTAGTATTTTCTTTAAGATGACGGACGGAAAGTTCTAAAAGTACACCTTTTCCTAATAATATTCTTTAATTTTATAAATCAGTCAGTTTTAACCATCGGTTATGCTTCCAAAATATTAAAAAAAATTTCGATTATGTTGCCAAAATATTAAATATGTTTTTTTAAAGAAAGCGAGAAAGGGAAAAAAGTATTAAATTAATGATACAGATATTGCAAACGATTACATAAATATGCCATTAAGTCGGGATTTCAATGCATATCCTGTCAAAATTCAATCAAGTTTACCGTAAATAAAGAAGATTTATTGAGTTAATGATATAGATATTGCAAACGATTGTAGAAACCTTTGCTTTGCATTTATTTTTCAAAGAAAATATCACATTTTATACTTCTTTTATTTTATCCAGTCACGTGCTGAAAGTACCATTTCTGTAGATTTATTTTGCGATGGTAATTTTTTTTGAACTTCCGGCATTCTTTTATTTTATCCAGTCACGTGATAAAAACATGGTTAAAATATTTCTTTAAAAATTCATTAAAAATAGAAGTTTACATTATAAATTTAAAAAACTGATACCATTAGAAAGCTAATTTTTTTATCTTTAAATTGATATAAAAATAATGTTTGTGCAATAATATTTTCGGAAGTTATAGCGGAAAAACGTCGAAGTTTCGCTTAAATTTTAATTAATTCAAATTCTAATTAAAAATTCGAAAAAAGGGCTCCGAGGTGCACATTCCGGACCTCCAAGGTATACATGTACCAAATTTGGTAGCTGTAGGTCCAACGGTCTGGCCTGTAGAGCGCCAACACACACACACACACACACGCACACACACACACACACACACACACACACACGCACACACACACACACACACACACATTGAGCTTTATTATAAGTATAGATTAACAAGATTAGCAATTTAACTAGCATTAAAATTCGAAGTAAATTATGCTTAGATATATATTTTGAAAGGAATAGGGAATGTAAAGATTAAAATGAGGTATAATTAAATTTCTTGAATAATATAATTTTTTTACAGCATTAAAATGATTCTACAAAATCCTGGTAATGTTTTTGGATGCAGTATCAGAAAATTCCGATCCCAAAGCTTGATTCCACTATAGATCCCTGTATATGAAGAAATGGTTTGCGTTAATTTTGCTGTCAGATATCAAATGATGATTCAATATTAGGTGATCTTTTGATAAAGACATGCCGTTTTGATTTACTTTTCATCACCTGATCATGATTCAAACTGATAAAGTCTTTTTCAAAATGGCATTAAAATAATTATATTTCGCCGAAATATTAAATGTATGCACGGGAATAGTGTGAAACATTTGAATATGAAATGTTATAAGAGTTATCAGAAACATGTTTAGAAATGGAGAATAAAGAATAAAGTGACTTCACAATGAAGAATAAATTAGCATTTTTTTATTTATTTCATCTGTTTCTGAAGAATTTTTATATTTAAAGAAAACAGCCATTGAGCTAATTCTTCAAACAAAGTGTTATGAAACGCATGCTTTATCTGATCAGAGATTCGAATGGTAACTTGCCGAATTAAGAGTCTTCTAAACTTTTTATCAAAACGGATTTCACAATCCTTTTGATGTTTAGAAATTTTTAAAATTGATTTCAACAGGTAACTCGAATAGTTTTTAGCAGAAATCGGTCAAATTTCTAATTTTTAATGCTGCTACTTATGTCACTTTACAAGCTCTCTGACTGATCTGTCAGTGATTTAAGCCGAGCGAGCTTATCGTGTTTTTTCCATTGCGCCAACTAGAGCTAAGAATACGACTTAGCTACTTCATGGGTCATATTCGCTTGCACAACCTCTTTTTACAGGGGAGCACATTCACACACCTCACAAAAAGAACACAGAAGAACAGCAATACCTGAACCAGGATTCCAACCCTGGGTTTGTAGATCTCTGGAGAAACGCTCTAGCCCTATGCCAGGAAGTCAGCATTTCTTTAATGTGAAAAATAAACAAAAAAGTACGACTCTTAAAGGTAGAATTTATTAGATGAATATTGTATTTAGTTTAGGTCACTTCCGTGAATATCTAGATGAAGATCTAGACACAGATCTAGACGAAGGAGCAATATTTGAAAGTATCTTTTTTTTTTTTTGTCACCAGCGTCTTTTTGTCTAGACAGAGCCAGAGTCTTCTAATATTTGTTTGCTCTTATCTTCACAAAATGTATCAACCTATTGCAGATTTATTGCCCTTTTTATCTTCATAGCCAACAAAGGATTCAGCATACATTATAATTAGCAAAATTTCAATTTCATCAAAATTTTCAATTGTAATTTTAATTCTTTTACTATAGCTGTTAAGACAGGAATCGTTTGTATCCAAAATATCTCTCATCGCATTAACATGAGAACCGTTTGGGAATGAATGCCCCATTTTGAAGTGAACTCAGCAGACTGAAAGAAAACTTTGGCTATTATTTACAAGTCAAATCTTTCTGATTCCAGCAAGAAGACATCTGAAAATCTTCGGCAGCTTAAAAGTATACCAAGCAGAGCCGCGACAGATCTGTTTAGGATTTAGTTCCTAATACCGACAATAAACCTTAGTAGCAAGTCACCATGGTTCCCCCCTAAACATAAAAAGGCATTGTGGTCCATCGAATCTCAAAGTTTCAAAGCAGTAAAGGAAAAGTATATAATGTGAAATTTCTATGTAAATTTAAAAAGTTAATTGGATTTTAAAACATTTTTTTTAAACATTGTCTTGTTTTATGGTTTTAAAACTGGTAGTTCGTACTAAATTTTGCAATAATTTCACAATTGTTGTACTTTAGAAAATTTGTGCGTTTATTTTTTTTTTCATAGAATAATGGCAGTTTTCTATTTTAAACAATTCCGAAAATAATTATCAATTAAGATAAGTAATTTTACTTTCAAGAAATTTGCACAGTCTTATAATAAATTTTAAAAATATTTCATTTCAGAATTTCAGAATTTTTTTATTCATTAAATTCAAATTAAAGAACAAAAAAAAATAATATATCAAATATTCTATATTTTAGTATATTAATAAAAATTTGTTCTTAAAACTCTCTCTTTTTTAAAAAATTTCTTTCACTTAAGTATATAGGTAATAAAAACCGCGAAGAAACTAATATACACATATTCCAGAAAAAAACCCATTTTATTAAGTAATTTTGTTTTTTTTATAGAGTTTTTATTCTGTTGAAGTAATATCTTAAGCAATTATTCCGAAAATATGCCCTGATTATTTTTCAATTCACTTCTTGAATTCAAGTTTTACATTTTGAATACTGAAGATTTCCATTTAATTCTTGTATTTAAAAATAGGTTCAAATAAATTGAAGAACATTCCAAAATTGTCTGCTCGATTAATTTCTGGACATTTAATTGCTTTTTACATTTAGTACGGAAAATCAAAATTCGTTAGTTTATATTTTGAAATTGTATTATAACTCATTTTTCGAGATTGTAAAACATATAGTGATGAATTTTTAGCTTTAGCTGCGATTTGCATTGATGATAGAAAATCAAAATTTACTAATTCATTTTTTTTTCTCGAAATCTGAGTACATGACTAGTATTTAAATTTTTAAGTTGGATTAACAGATGTATTATTTATATTTTTAATAATATTTTATATGAAAAATCAACACTTTTTATTTAGAAAAGGGATAGATGTTTAACAATTTTATAGGAAATTCTTGCTCTTGAAAACGGAGCAAGCAAGTCGTAAAGCCTATCTTTAAAAATTAAAAAGTAAATAAAAGGTTATTCATTGATATTTAATATAGAATCGCAAACAATATAAAATAAAATGAAAATCTCAAAACTTTCAATCTTGCGAAATGTACATAGGTGTTAAAATGCAAATATCTGAGTGAAATATTATTATTGATCTGAGCTAGGCTTTGGTTCAAATAAATGAATGATTGACTGTTTGTCGATCTGTTCATATAATAAATAAAAAACACAACTAGCCAGATGGCGAATTTTAGCGCATTACGTTTACATTAAATTCGTTGACTAATTTGCGTCTAATTTTGAATTGATCTCTCAAAACCTGATCCTGTTACTTGAAAACAACTGTACAAAACATAAACATCAAGATAAATGAAATTTAGCACAGGGTTTTATACTAAATTTGTTTGTGTATTTCAAATTTTAGATCCAATAGTAGACGGTGAGAGATTCATTAAAAAAACAAGCATAAAATTTTTCATTAATATTTAATACATAAATAAATCACGAAAGAATAATTCTGTTTATTTTATATGCATTGAAATATCTTTAAAAAGCTCATGCTTTAAAAAATCTAACGGAATGATCGTACAGATAATTGAAAGTCTTATAGTTGCATTCCCGCCAAACCCTTAGTATGAGATGAACGCTAAATCTATGCAATGCTTAAAGGAGAATGGGAACTCGAAATTCATATATCATTTTTTAAAAAAAGCTATTTTTCTTTATTTGATACCTGCAAAGCTTCTTTTTTGAATTCTAGACTAAAGGTGGGTTCAGACGAGGCTTATTATTGTCAGCAAAAATTGTCTATCTGCTGTTGTCTCGGCATTTTCCTCGTGTGAACACTTGAGATAACGCGGACAACGTTTGTCCCCACGGGACAATCATTTGCCATTGTCCCGTTGTGGTCACATGATTTTCCGAAAGTAGGCGGGATCTTCTATTGCGGGCAATAATAAGCCTCGTCTGAACCCACTTTAACAAACGATTATAAAGAATAGAATCTTGCAAAGCTCAAAATTTAGGAAGGTATTCAGTTGTACAGGATTTGTTAGTCATAATTGTATAATCTTTTTGAAGGATCTTTGGTATGAAATTCTTATCATTTTAACAATAACATTCTTTCATATTTACCGCCTCTCATTTTTCTGCTTTTTGCTCCCCTAGTATCAAGTATCCAAACACATAGTATGGAGATAAGAAGATAGCTGAGCTTTGATAGATTATTTTGAATGGATTAACTTGATTCTGTGGATTAACCTCAGAAATATTGTACAAACATTGCAGAGAGGTGAATTCCACACATGATAAACTTTAAATTCAGGTGAGATATGTGATGCATAGATCCTTTGAAATTACGGATTGTCTTAAGTAACGTATACTCTACTCGCATCGTATAATCTATAAGAGCCGCCCGCAGAGGATAAAAGTATTAATCTTAAAGATTTTAAACTCTCGCATCCTATAATCTATAAGAGCCGTCAGCAGAGTATAAAAAGATTAATCTTAAAGATTTTAATTTAATCTTAGACCTTAAGGAGTTAGATAGAAGTTGCTATTATATTTTGGCTTATAAGTTATTAGATTACATTTGGAGATAAATTTCGCCAATAAGATTTTGAGCTTTTGAGGGAAATTTTCTTGACGCTGATAGATATATTAAATAAGAAAAAAACTTAGATGATTCTACAGGTTATACAAGATAGATTTTTTTTCAGGACCATATTATTCCAGCAAATTCAAGTTTGGAGAGAAATTCAAGTAAGTTTAAGATCATGCATTTGAATTACTGTAGACTTACTGAGAAATCTAACGAATGTAATAGTTCTTTTTTACAGCTTTTCGATAGAATTTCATGAAATGATATTAAACTGTGAAGAAAGTATAACGGCGGTTAAGTTTATGTAAATTGAAAATTGGAAATGCGTGTAAAATAACAAAGAACTTTTAATAAATTATATATGAAACTTTTAAAATATCTATTCAGAACACTGATTTGATGAGCCGACTTAATAAAGTTTTAAAATAATATTTCAGGCATTTATTAGAATCCTATAAATGAAATTTTCATTCAAAAGTTGTATTTACAATTTCTTAAAACAATCAACGAAAGTATATCCTATTTTATTGTGAAAAATTGATTTTCGTTTTAATGAACTTTAAGAAATTTGCTTTATTAAGATTCTGGATTTACATATTTTATTTGGTGGAAAAAATAATCTTTTGAAATTGTGATTATGCTACGAGAGTTTTGTTCTCTAATTCCAAATACTTATATTCTTCCAGTTATTAATTATATCAGCTATCATCATAAACCAATTTCCATTATTATTGAAATTTTTTTCATATTTTACCTCAAATGCTCATATTTTTTCAATTATCAATATTGAAACAATTACCAATGTTACCAATTATTACTAATTTCAATTGGTCAGCTAATTAATTATTATTCTCCTCTGTTAGTTGCTTTGCCTATTAGGCTTAACGAAATTCTAAGAAGCAGCAACTGTCTGTTCATATTCGATAGTTCAATTTGTTAGCTGCAATTCCTTTTATGGAACTTTCTTTCTCTTTATTATATGTCTGTATAAGTTACGGAATCCGGAGAAATATATGAGATTTATAACTGTAAATTTTTATACCAGTTTTAACTTGTAAATTCAAATACACTAAAATTCTCGAATTCCTATAATATTAGTTAAAAGTGCATGATATTCAAGATGAATGATTCTATATATTTAAATACTTATAATTCAAAATTACTAGTGCAAAATATGTACTGTAGAAGGAAACCAAGTCAAATCCTTTGAAATATTCATATTATGATAAAGCTAAGAGAGGATTCAAAACATGCCGTTCTTTTTCATGACACTCTATGCGCATTACAGAACTTCACATTTTAAAAAACCGGAATGATCCTTCAGGTAGAAAAATATTTATTTCTTTATATTGTTTTATTTGGTATCAGAAACCGCACTTAATTGACACACACACACACATATGTATATATATATATATACATATATATATATATATACACTGAAGTGACAAAAGTCATGGGATAGCAATATCCAAATATACAGAGGGCAGTAGTATCGCAGCGAAAAAGTATACATGCGCAGTTCGTTTTCCAGAGCTTTTATTTGTGTTCAAGTTATTCATGTGAACAGGTTTTTCGTGATTTATGATGGCACGACCAGAATTAACAGACTTTGAACGTGGAATGTTAGTTGGAGCTAGACGCA